>MU787382.1:5721-25443 GCA_026770625.1 Nicotiana glauca
CCCAAGTACCTGAATCTGCACACATTGTGCAGGGAGTCGAGTGAGTACTTCCAACTCAGCGGTAACAAAAGTAAATAATGCTGAGGAAAAGAAAACCACACAAAGCACTATCTCATGCTATAAAATACAGAATCATCTTTTAAACTGCAGTACACTTTCATGGTATTCCTTTGTAACATCTCTTTCTTTCATTATTAACAGTTCAATACTTGGGTATAACATCAAACAGTGCAAGTCTGCACTCAAATCAGCCCCTTGGGCTCAGCACTCCTTTAACAAATTTTCACCAGGGTATCTGGTCAGCAAGGCAAATAATACATGTATGCCAATAATGTATGAGTGCTAAATGTGATGCCATGTAGTACAAATAGAAACCAATGCATGAATGCAATGCAATGCACATCATGACGCTGCGGCGTACAGCTCGATCCGTTTGGGCGCCCGGCGCTCACTATGGGGGGGTTTAGACTCCAGAGGGGCTCCTACAGCCCAAGCGCAATATAAATATCACTCCCGCTGCGGCGTGCAGCCCGATCCATGCATAGTCATGAATGCACATAAGCCCCTTGGGCACTAGTCACAAAGCAGTTCTCAGCAAAAATATCAGTAAAATATCAATTAAGTTTTCAAATCTTAGTAAGATGGCTGAGTTTGAAAAATAATATTTTTAAACCTTGGTTCGAGACAAAACATACTCCGTAATACAAAAACAGTGACTTTAATCCCTGAAGGATCCAAATATTTAGCACGAAACCCAAAAACATGACATTCAGTCCAAATCATGATAATTAATATCTTTAACAGGATGTCAATTCAACTCCAAGCAATTAGGTAGTGTTTTTATTAAGTGAGACATACCAAGTCACAATCCCCAATGGTGCTCTACCCCACGCCCGTTATCCGGCGTGCAAGTCACCTCACTATAGCGCTATTATGTGCAAGTTCGGGGTTTCAAACCCTCAGGATATCATTTACAAGTATTACCCACCTCGATCCGGCAAAAACTCTAGCCCGCGATACCTTTGCTCCTCAAACCGGCCTCAACGCGCTTCGAATCTATCCAAAATCACAAGTATTACATCATAATATTCTAATGGGACATAACCCAATCGAAAGAACTCGAAAAATATTCAAAAATACGAAATTGGCAAAACCCGAGCCCCGGGCCAACGTCCCGAAAAATTTCGAAATTTACATTTCCAGAATCCACGTCTCGCCACGAGTCCGTACATACCAAGAACACCCAAATCGAACCACAAATGGCCCCTCAAATCCTTGATTCTAACCAAGAGGGTTTTCCCCCCTTTTCCAACAATTCCTCCGATTAAACGTTAAAACTCGTAATAGATTCAAGTTTTATATCCAAAATTTAGTTAAGAACACTTACCCCATTGTTCTCCATGAAAATTGGACCAAAAATCGCCTCAACCGAGCTCCAATCGCCAACAATGGGAAATGGGAACGAAGTCCCATTCCCAGAACTTAAACTTTTTGCCCAGGCCATTTTTGCTTCCGCGATAAAAACGTCGCTTCTGCGGTTTTGACCGCTTCTGCAACCATAATTTCGCTTCTGCGATAGCGCAGGAGCGGTTCCCAAATCCGCTTCTGCGGAACCAACGCACAAGACACAACACCACTTCTGCGTCCCATTTTTCGCACAAGCAAGACCGCTTCTGCGGAACTTTCACACCTACGACTTCTCCTTCGCTTCTGTGGAACCGCTTCTGCGGTCCATTTCCGCAGAAGCAAAAATGCCAGATACCAGAACCCTTCAGCAGTCTCCAAACTCCAAATTTCATCCCGTTAGCCGTCCGAATTCACCCTAAGGCCCCCGGGACCTCAACCAAAAATACCAATACGTCCTACAACCTTATTCAAACTTGTTCCAATCATAAAAACGCTAACGTTAATATCAAAATCTTCAATTATGACCAAATCAAGGCCTAAATTTCTTTAAAACTTCCGAATTGCATATTCGATGAAAAACTCAATCAAACGACGTCTGAATGACCTGAAATTTTGCGGACAAGTCCAAAATCACCTAACGAAGCTACTGCAACTCTCGGAATTCCATTCCGACTCCCGGATCAAAATATCACCTATCAACCGGAAATCGCCAAAATACTAACTTCGCCAAAATAGGCTAACTTCTTCACCGGACCTCCAAAATTACTTCAGATTGCTCTCCTAAGCCTTAAATCATCTTCCGGAGCTAACCGAACCATCGGAATTCAATTCCGATCCCTCTAACCACATATTCTAATACAAGCTTCCTTCTAAGAGGCTATGTGCCTTATTTTCAACCAAAACCAATTCAATTACACCCGATCAACTCTAATACTGACATTGAGACATGAAGCAACACAATATGGAGGGAACGGGGAGGTAACTCACGTGACAACGGGTCGGGTCGTCATATAAACACTTAGCACATTAATCATAAACATATAGGGAAATCAGATATAAACAAATACAACAATTATTCCGAGCTCGAATTCTTAAACCCTAAACCAAAGTTCTGGGTTAGTTATCCCCAGCAGAGTTGCCAGAGTTGTCACACCTCCTTTTTTTGAGCTACACCCCGGGAAGGGTATAATAAAAGGAGTTTTCCCAATTTAAGGACAATCGAAACGGGATTCATTTTTATTTAAGATTCATAGTCGCCACTTGGGAGATTTATGGTGTCCCAAGTCACCGGTTTGAATCCTAAATAGAGGAAGGGTTTGACTCTGTTTAACAATCGTGAACCAGAAATCCGGGTAAGGAATTCTGTTAACCCGGGGGAAGGTGTTAGGCACTCCCGAATTCCATGGTTCTAGCACGGTCGCTCAACTGTCGTATTTGGCTAAAATGTTTGATTTTATACATATTATCCTATTTATGCAATTTTAGAATTAACTACCGCTTTTTATCAAATTATTTTATTTTAAGAAAGTGAACATCGTTTAAGGACATGTTTTCGGATCACATCACATGAAATGCACCCGGATCCTCGACATATTCTCATTCGACGTTTTTGGATTTGGATTTGGGTTGCATGAGATGCACACCCGTATTAGGAAAGTAATATTATTAAAAATCGCACCTAAAGAGGCTAACGTGTTATATCTTTTGGGAAGGCCGTGAAATTCGCTAAACGACCTATCCCAAATACTAAATATTTTAGAAGTAAGTAAAAAGGGCCCCGCAATTGTATATTTGATTCGGCGAGGCTCGTTTCATTTTTATTTATTAAGGCCAAACTAAAGTATCTAAAATTATTTATTTATTTGTCTCTAATAATTGACTAATTCATGAATATAAATTCGAATCTCGAATTCAAGTCCGAGTTCAAACAAAAGGGTGAAACTTTTTAGCTTGAACCCGCTACCTAATTCAAAATCTGATTTCTTATATTTTACGGATTAATTTACCTACTCCTAATTATTTATTTTATATCATTGTACTTGGGAATTTTATTCTCACTTAAATTCAGAACATTTTTGGGCCTTTAATTTGGCCCAAGTAGTGTGAGTCGGATGTTGGTTCATATTATATTCCAACTCACTGTGGGCCTTGGCCCAGCTGAAGCTGTATCACCTCATAACTTGAAGACAAAGATATTTCATTAAGACCTCAAACCTTTGATCCTAAGATCAGCCCAGATTGGACACAATAGTCAATTCACGTAGGGGAGATCAAAGGATCGAACCCTCAGAATTAACATGTAAAAGTTTTGTTAAACATTGGCTAACTATACTATCCCAAACTTTCCTTTGTTTGCTTAAAATTTCAGTCAAAGGCAGACAATTTACATTTATTCAAAATCCAACAGATATTAGTCCATTGAATTCAAATCAGAACCAAAATTACCTAAGCATCCTACTCTAATCTCATGATCAGTTATTAATCTAATCCCCTTTTCGATTTTTACTTTAAACAAATAATGAATTGACTGGAGTAAACATTAAACTATATTAAAACTCAGCTAATAACTACATACTTAACAGTTCGGGACAGTACTAGTTAAATACACATAGAAACTTGTTGAAACTACATATTACACTATCAGCAACACTGAATTGCTAAAAAAAAACATATGGAATACATTTGACTAGACTACTACCTAACAGTCAACATTATTACAATTTGATTAATGAACAATCTATAGAAATACAAATTTATCTAAGACATAACAAAATTATAACCGCAACATGGATTCAGCTTCAACCACTTTTAAAATCTGGAGATTACAAACAAGTACCTGGAATTTTCAGAAATGAAGAAGGACGAGTCAATGATAGCAGCAACAGTAATCAGCAACAACAAATGAATTCAGAAATGAAATCAACTGCCCAGGAGATTTTCAAAACCAGCTGAAATGCAAATTTGACCCACACGAACTACTAACTGACTGTTAAAAGGCTTAGAACAGCTAATTCTCAAGCAGAAAACGGAACAATTGGAGTATTGCTAATTTGAAAATCAATGGAACAGTGTTTTTTCTGGATTTTTTACTAAAAGTTTATATTTTTTTTGGTATTTTTGAGTTTTGGAAATGATGAATTTCGAAAGTAAAGACTTAGAATCGCAGAAGTGTTTTCAGGAAGATTTCAGATTGCAAAAACTTATTGAAAAAGGCCTATGGAGGCCTATTTATAGAGTTTGAAGGGAGGAAAATTCAAAACTTCAGAAATTATCCATTAGTCCCCCTTTTATTTCAATTGTATCCTTATTGTTTGTTAATTATTCTACTACTATCCTTTATTTATTAGAAATTGTACCAAATACCCATCTAGAATCTTCTAAATCTAATGTAATTCCCCTTTTGCCCCCACTTCTATCCAGCATTTACTGCACTGCCCTTTTCTTACACCCACAATACCCCTACCTCCTTAGTGTTATTACCCTCCAACCTTTTGTTCTACCCCAAATTACCCCTGAATAGGACTTGAATTCACCAAATGACCATACTGTCTTTTACTCTTTTACCCCCCTTAAATTTGATTAATTTCAGAATTAACTACTTATAAAATATAATCAAACATAAACATCTATAACCAATCGAACTAATCAAACTAACAATTCAATTCTTAACACTAACTAATAACAAAACAAAATTATTTCTAACAACTTTCAGAATCAAATTTAAGAACTGATAGATAACAGAATCGAAAAATTCCAAAACCAATCAAGATCTAATCATATTAATTCTATTAAACCCTATTTTCTAATCAGATTATTCATCAAAACTTATTAAAAATCCTATTTTAATATCAAATCTAACAGTATTAAAAACATTACCAATTTTTATTTCAACGAACAAAAATTCAAAGTAATAATCAGAAAGCCTAAAATATCAAGAATCAGAAACAAAAGAAAAACAAAAACATGCAAATAAAATGAAAACCAATGAAAAAGAAATAAGAAAACTTAGCTTTCTTTGGAAAGACTTTATTTCCTTTTTATTTATTTTTTCTTCTTTTCTTCAACTTTTCTCGATGTCTAGAAAGTCTTGGCAATTTTCTTGAACCTTTGGTCACTGGCAGACTTTTTCTTTGACGTTTTGGTTTTCTCAGTGGTTTTTAGGGCTTGAGGGTTTCAGAATAGGGCTTAAGATGTTAAGGGGGATATCTGGTGAGATTTTGGGCCGGTTTAGATAAGGTAACGTTCACTGGAGTTAGGTTTCCGGCGAAACATTTTTAACATTCGAGCAGATGTATGGTAATTTGAAGGAAACGGGGTACAGGGGTAGAAAGAAGAGGTTTAGATGGTTCTGGGGTGTTAATGGTGTAGCGATTGGCAAAGGTGGTGTCTCCCGCCGGTAGGGTTCCGGCGGGGACTGGAGAGGGTTTGGGGGCGGCTAGGGTTGGACGGTGAGGAAGAGAGGAGATGAAATGAATATAGGGGTGTATGTATATTTACTATATTAAAAGACCCCTAGTGATCCCTGACCGTTAGATTAAGTGTATCAACGGCTCAGATCTTTTGAGCTTTAAAACGGTATCGTTTGGTTTTAATGAAAGTGTGACCTCGTCCGTTAGATCAAATGAATGAACGGCCCAGATTAAAAATACAATACGGTGTCGTTTTATGTATTAATGGTCTGTGTTATATGACCGTTAGATCAAAAATTTCAACGATCCAGATTAAAAATACAATACGGTGTCGTTTTAGATTCCCTGGCTGACCGGGTAACATTCTCTTTGGGCCTGGACAATTTTGGTTTTGGGCTATTAATTGGTCCGATTTTTAGCCCAAATCTTATTGTTCTTTTTGTATTTTTTGTATTTATTTTCTGATTTTATTAAATTGTTAAACCAATTATTCTCTAGGATTTAATTAACATCTATTTTATAGTAAAATTCAATTAAAAATTAAAATTCTATTTTTTATTTACCATTAATTTATTCTCAAAATGAATTAATACCAAAATTGGAAAAATTAGACTCCTAATGCATTTTTTTGTATTTTTTATTATGAATTATTATGCAACTAATTAACACAAAAATGCCACCAATATCAAAAAATTAAAAAAAATCATTTTGTTTGAATTTTTTAGGAATAATTTGCTTAGGGCAAAAATCACGTGCTCACAGTTGATAGCCCCGTCCTTGATCTCATGCAGCCCTTTTCCCAATGTCCTGAGAATTACCAATAGACAAATGTTGAGACTGGACCCCCCATCGGCCTGGATCCTGGTGGTAAAATAATCTTTGCACTGCACGGTGATGTGCAATGCCTTGTTGTGACTCAATCCCTCCGGTGGCAGCGCATCTTCATGAAAAGTGATTTTGTGACTTTTCAACACCTGTCCTACCATGTTAGCCATCTCTCCGCTGGTGATGTTACTTGGTACATACGCCTCACTCAACACTCTTAACAAGGCATTCTTGTGTTCATCGGAACTTTTAGCAAAGCAATGATAGAAATTTGTGCCGGTATTTTGTTCAACTGATCAATGACTGAGTATTATTTTGCTTGTATCTTTCTCCAGAGATCGTCAGGCCCAGTTTCGATGATGGTTGGCCGACTAGAGGCCTGCTTGCTTGACTCAGCCAAATGCTTAGGGCTATAAACCCTGCCGATTCTTGTCATACCCTATGCCGCAATGGTTTCCCCGAACTTGACCTTCCCCTTTCTTCTGGCCTCGGATGTGTAGTCCCCTGGTATAGCCTTCGTATGGAACAATGTTATGGCTGACATTGCCACTGGAATTGGCATGGCTATCTTTACCCCGAACGGAGCAGGCTTCTCAGGTGGTAAAACTGCAACTTCAAAGGGTGTGCTTGCTGATGATATAAACTCAACCTCAATCGGCGTTGGCGTCTTTGTAGAGGGTGGTTGTTCAAACTCGAGTGGAATGGACATGTTTACCTCGGCGTCCCCAGAAGGTTGAATTTGGACCACAATTGGATTGAGGATGACTATTGGCTTCTTTGGATCGTCACCTTCTATAATTAAACTGATTGATCCCTTGGGGTCCCAATCATCCTCTTTCTCGATCATGTGAACATCTCCACCTTTGTGGTCTCGCAGAGGGTTATCGTAGACATTCGAAGAAGGCTCCTTTGCTACAATGATCTTGTTGTCAATCAAAGTCTGGATCTTATCCTTCAGAGAGCGGCATTCATCAATGGTAGGTCCTTTCATGTCGGAATGATATGCACATGATTTATTTGGATTGACCCACTGAGAAGGGTTTTCAGGTGTTATAGCAGGGATAAGGGTGATATAACTAGCAACTTTGAGCCTTTCATACAACTGGTCGATTGGTTCAGCAATGGCGGTATACTATTTGGGAGGTCTGCGATCAAAATTTGGTCGTGGTCTAGGAACGTTTTGATGTGGGGAGGTGATTGATAGTAGGATGGTTGGGTGTTGTAAGCATGGTAAACATGTGTCGGTTGGGAGTATTTAGGTGAAGTGGGCTGATATGCGGGAGGTGGAGCTGATTGATAAGTGGGTGGTGGAGTATAGTAAGAGGGTGAGGGTGCTTGGTAAATTGGAGTAGGTTGATATGTGGGTAGAAGGATCGAATAGGTTTGGTATTTGATAGGTGATTTGGTCCTCTATGCAACCATTACAGCACCTACATCCCTTTTCTTGGACGTACCACCAGATTGTAAAGCCTTATTGTTATCCTGCAAGGCTTCAAAGTTCATAACCCTACCAGTCTTGATTCCTTCCTTGATTCTTTCTCCTAGCTTAATGATATCAGAAAATTTATGATTCTCAAACAGCATCAACCTCTCATAATATCGTGGGTCTTAAGCCCAGATGAAAAATTTGTTCATCTGCTCTTTTTCCAAAGCAGGCCTAACCTTAGCAGCTTCTGATCTCAATTGGGTAACATATTCATGGAAGGTCTCTATGGGCTTCTTCTTCAAGTTTTGGATATAGAACACATATGGAGCGTTCTTCGTATTGAACCTGAATCTATCCATAGATGCCATGCTTACCCAGTTTGACCACTTCTTCGGATCCTAGCTAATGTATCAAGATAAGGCATCTCACTTCAAGCTCCTCAGGAAAAGCTTCATGCGGATTTTCTCATCTCTTCCCACTCCGACCAGCTTATCACAATATGTTCTCAAGTGAACCCTCGGATCCCTTATGCCATCAAACATTTCAAACTTGGGAGGTTTGTAACCCTCGGGTAGTTCGACATCGAGCTGTATGCACAGATCTTCATAGTTTAGCCCCTCAATTCCCTTACTTCCATCAACGCCTTGAATTCTGCTAGTCAACCTTTTAAGCTCTTCTGCCAAATTTTTGATGAGCGAATCCTTATCATTAGATTCGGGTGTGCTTGATATGGGCTGGGTGGAGTGTGACATAGTCTCCACATAGATGGGGGTATTGTGTTGGATGTGGCCGTGGGCATTTCTGGAGTTCAAAGGTTTCGGGATGAGCAGTGGAGTATTGTTGGAAAAGTGGCAAGTATTGCAGTGGTGGTGAGGAGTGGGATGGTTTTGTTGCTTTGGGATATTTTGTGGAGGTATAGGATTCTGAGTGTTTAGGAAAGTAACCTCTGGAGTGGGGAGGGAAAATGACAGACTGGCCAGATTCAGGACTTGATCAAGTTCTTCCTGAAACTTCAACAACTTTTGTTCTAGTTGGGATGTATTTTCCTTGGGGACCAGAGCACCAGGAGTGACCTCTACCCATTTAGTTGAGTTGTTTGAATCTTCTATTTTCCCTTTGTTTTTGTGTCTGACAGGACTGGTAAAAGGAGTAGGTGGAGGGCTCTGGATCTCGTAAAATATGCTGATGTTGCCAGAGTTCACGAACTAACCTTTGGGGAGGGGAATAAACAAAAAATAAAAATAAAAGGTAATAAGTCAGTAAGGATTATATAAAAAAGGTTGCAATATTTAAACACGTAGTGTAGGAAATATAACGCGCATCCTAATTTTGGGGACCTCGTTGTGCCCGAGGTAGGTCTAGCGACAAGTTAATTTGGAGAATATAGAATGCTAAATGCCTCATTTTATTGATAAAAGGTAGACGAATCCCAAAATGAGACGAAATAACAAGAAAATAGAAGTCACTAATGGCCATTGGCCTTATTACATTTTATAAAGCGGAAATGGAAACTCCTATCTATTTGGTCCCAGAGGGACCTTCCCCAGACTCGACATTGCCGGCTCCATCGAACAGTTATCCCAGCTCGCACAGCCCTAGTAGCAAGTAAGCTCTGGCTAGATATCCGCCTTTATTTCCTTCAGCAGTCCAGCAGTCTTCGACCCTCTTCAGAAATTTCTTTTCCAATCCCACTATACCCCGCTCCAAACAGATCAGTTGTTTGTTGGAACTGATAGCCATATCCTCCATTCTTCAATTAGTTTTTGATTGGCTTATTGTATTTCACGGTGTTCATTTTCACATTCCCGAATCCTCTTGCGCTGTTGGTTGTACTTGACCTGTGCCTCAGCCTTTTCATCGATGATCCTATGACCTCGAACAAACCCGGATTGACCCAGACCGTTGTGATTGTCCTCCAGCCAGCCTGAATAGTGTGGGGTACAACCAACATGGTATCAGTCTGGTTTGATGGTGTCCTTTCCCAAGATAATTTTGCAATGCCACATATGCTGAGCCTGGCACCTGTGCGAACTATCATCATTCTGGAAGTCAGCCCGGAAGTGAGTCATCTTGTCGACCCTTGGTATAACCTACTTTTTACCAGCCTGTCTCATAACTAGGAGAGGGACATAAGGGTAGATTCCCCTCAAAACGATTAGTATCAGAAATGGCGTATCCCTAGATCGAACGATGAATTCTTAAGTAGGGAACCACTCGAACATCCATTGTACCTTGTCCTCAGTCAAATTATCAAAGAGTTAGACCCATTCTCTAGCATTCTCCAATTGGGCGAACATGTTGGGCATGTAATTCATTCTCTTTGGGTGATGAAAGGCGATATGATCGTCCCAGTCCCTTCAATGGATTTCCTGTCAGTACTCACCCTTTCGGAGATGTTCCATAAGCCAAAGTTGAAGTAGCAAATTATAACCCTCAAAGTGTTTGGCTACTTGTTGACACCTTTCCAGGGCTCCGTATATTTCTGCGATGATCATTGATATGAGACTGAATGGTTGCCCGTCAATTCCTTCCACTAAAGTTTTGGTGAAGATAGCTAGCTTGGTATGGATTCTTTCTTTCTTCATTTGAAACACTATCATCCCCAAGAAACAGAACATGAAGACAAAGACCCTTCGATGAATATGCCTCAATGATGTAAGGGTGAACTCGTCGGGATAAGTACGGTAAGATTTGCTATGACCGTACCTCGTACAAGTAGTCAAAGGGAATGTACGAGTCCTTCAAACATATCAAATCTGGATTCTTCTTTAGACCCATCATTTTGAGAAAACCTCTACCTTTGTGATTTTCCGGCATTAACAAACCCGGAGTTTCCCATGGTATTCCAGCCAGTCCTCCTACTTCCTCAAGCAGGGGTGTTATCTCAATGTCTCCAAAGTGGAACAAAGACCTATCACAGTTCCCGAATAGAGTGACAACTTCTATGATTTTGTTGTTAGGTTGAATTTCCAGGTGAGAAGGTAGATTTCCTAGATATTTCCTGACAAGAGCCTGATCACTATAATGAAGATCCTCCCACCAGCTTAGCAATTTGAGGTGGATATTGGTGACCATGCCAAATCTAGGGATTTTGTGCCTCATATTTCTGCAAGACAAAGGTTTAGGCCCTTACCTCCGCCAGACTCGACTACTAAATATCAATAATTGGCATAGAAGCATTTAGTTCTCCAAATAAATGCACAAAACGTGATAGTGTCCATTTAGGTTTTGGGGAAACCCAGTGGACTTTGGACAAGGTTATCTTAAAGAGTCATTATGCGGATAACATAACTGACTCGGCTGGGTTTGACCATAATGCATGCATAATTTAAAGAGAAAGGGTTTCTATAGGGTTTTAGACTGATACCCTTGAGCGTACAACTCAAGAGGGAAAGGCGCGAAACCGTCGATTACGCCGTTAATCGACTGGTTTTACTGCAAATATTTCTTTGCCAGATTTAGGGGTGATAATTTTGGAAGGGCACAACCACTCATTATAAGTGTTGCTATGGTATTTTGTTTGGCACGAGTGGAATATGATGTTGAAAACATGCTTATACAATAATTAAAAAAAGTTGTCACGTATTTGCACATTACAAAAGCAATAATTCAATAATTTTTCATAACTTAAAACAGTAGTAAAGGAAAGAAGTAAAGGAAATAAAGGAAAGAAACAAAGAAACGAGTCAGTTTTTGCAGTAGGAGAAGGAATTAAATGCTTAGAGGGATTAAACAAAAAAAGGCACATAAAAAATGTAAAGTCACAATAATAGAATGAAATGGTAGAAGCCTTAAATAAATCCCCAGCAGAGTCGCCATGCCGTCGTGCCCCATTTTCTCGCGAAATCGGGTTTATGACATTTGGGAGGAAAACTCGTTCCCTTTTAGGAATTTGGTTTAAGAGAATAGAAGAGTCGCCACCTAATGATTTATGTGCATTATGACACCAAGAAGGGTTTTATTTGGATAACTGAAGATTGGGTAAGGGCTAGAAAGAATTCCAAGGGAAAGTGTTAGGCACCCCTCAGAATCCACTAGTGTGGTTCCCGGCCAAGCTATTGTTGTGACTTGAGGTACAAATAACATATAGACAAGTAAGGCTTCAAATAAGAGGGAATTTTCACATAGAGTTTAGAAATAAACAAAGTCAGAAAGCATTAAAGAGAGTTGATTTAGAAGAAACGTTTAAAAGATTTAAAAGAAACAAAGAACAAAGCAAAGGGGGTCCTAGGTCTATTAATAATATGGATCGCCCCACACAACACCCGACAATCACTTATAAACGTGGTGTTATCGCGTGGTCATCATATCCATATCTACCCTTTCCCACCCCTTTAAGGTACTAAAGCACAGAATAGTCTCGTTTACTTATTGCATGCTATTATCAGCCTCGAATCTATCAATCCCGGAGGTATTTGGGACTACTAATCCTAAAGGGAGGAAATGTTGGGCTTATTTGTAGTTTCAAAATGTTAAAATACTAAGGCGACAATCAAAACACATACAACAAGTTTGGGTGAGAGCATATAAACAAATAACAAGGCTCAGCCAAACCTCCATTAAACCAGAGAAAGCATATAGTTTAACATCTCTTACACGTACTATTTATGGTCTAATTAAAACTTAATAATTTGAGGCAAACTGATTTATTACATAGTTAAGATAAAAGGCCTGAATCAGGCCTGCATGCTGGTTGTAGTTAATAAAATCTTATTCAGTTTATAAGTTTATCCTAAGGCTCGCCTAAATGATAGACGAAAAACTTATAAGCATGATATCTACAGATTTCGGAAATAAGAATATGAACTGATTACATGCTGATTTAAGAAAAGCAGCCAGTTAAAAGCGAATATTAGAATAACACGAGTTCTGCTGTTGTTAATACATTATTACTGCTAATTTTAGGCCTATAAGCGAGTGAAATGATTCAGATTTAATTAACTCCTATAGGCATGCTTTCTATGCGTTTGTCGACTTTAGGACACATTCATAAACATAGTAAAAATGCAGAAAGACCCTATAGGCATGACATCTAAATGCTGGGCTTGATATGAACATGACATCTGATTGCGTTTGGTTATTAAGACTTATAAACACGTTTGCCTGGTGAGAAGTGGATATACATGAATCAGAAAGGACTTATAGGCATATTTTCTACGCGCGTGTGCAGAAGCTATAGACATAATATCTACATGAAAGTGCAGGATCCCTATAGTCATGGCATCTAAATGAGAATTCAGAAGTTCTTATAGACATGGTAGCTAAATGAGATGCAGATATCTTATAGGCATGGTAACTGTATGAAAAATGCATAAGTCTTATAGGCATGGTAACTACATGAAAAATGCAGGAGTCTTATAGGCATGGTAATTACATGAAAAATGCAGGAGTCTTATAGGCATGGTAACTGCATGAGAAAATACTTAAGTTATAGATTCCTATGGGCAAGTTATCTACCATTTTACATGCATGGTTACCCCTCCCTTTTCACTAACCATCCCCAAAGTTTACTACAAAGTTATTACAGTCCAAAGAAAATAAACTAAATAAAGTACATCAAAAATTAAAAATTACAACCAAGGAGAGCCCGATTCAGACTTCCTGTCTAAAGTATGAAGTAAACCAACTCCAAAGATCATGTTTCAAAGCCTTTCTACCACTTGGGTATTTCCCAGTTCCCTAAGAGCTTCTTAAGAACTTCAGGCAGTGCTTACACCCAAATGTATCACCATATTAAACCAAAGTGCAATGTGGAAGGGCCAACCCTCAGGTGTCCAATTTCAGTGGGAACTCATGGTCCCAAGGCAAGGCTCACAAGAACACGGGGGGAGAACTTAGGAACTAAGAGGGAAAGTGCAAGTGCAGAATTCCAAAAGGGAAACAGTACACATAAGGATATAGGGAATGGGGATTTGCAAGAGATAAAAGATGGCTAGTGGGTATAACCTAATAATGAGAGGTGCTGGCACACCCATAAGCCTAATGGAACACATTGTTTAGAGGTCAGGATCCCCCTAAGGGATCAAGTTTAATCCATAAAAAACAACTTGAATATTGCCATGTTTTAAATTGTAACTCAAAGCACATAAAGGGAATTGGGAAAAGCATTTCATAACAGAAACAAGCAAAAGAAACCAACATGCTAGTTTAAGTATTTAAATCTGCAGAAGTAGTAAAGGGACAGAGATGTAGAAAGTTGGAAGTAAACACATTGTGGTGATGCTGAAAATTAAAATTAGGACATACCAGTTTCAAGGAAACAAATAGGGAAAAGAAGTAGTCTAGTGAAAGTCAGAATGCAGACAAGAAAAGAGAGTTCTATTATGTGAGAGTGAGAATCAGAAGTGAATGATTGTTAATCGTATGGAGGATTATTAAAATCGTGTATTTATAGTGTGAAATTCATGAGGAAATAAGATAAGAAAATAATTGAAGACTGATTATAAATCAATTACATAAGACTCCCTCTAATTAAGGGATTGAAGTTCAAACGGGTAAAACCATTTAAGGAAAGGAATTAAATAAAAACTTTGTGTAAAACATGCAACTGAGGGCAAATACATAAAGGTTATTTAAGGACAGGGTCTTTACAATACACGGTTTATCCAAATAAGGCAAGGGAATCAATTAACAGCCAGTAAATCACAAAGTCTGAAATTTGGTATGAATGAACCAAGTCATAAAAGATGAAGAATGGTTTTACCTAAGTCGAGTCACATAGGTAATCAGTAAAAGATGGAAAGACATCAATCAATCTACATTCATAAGGAAGTTTACACTAGTTGCAAATTTGAAAATCATTTAGAGAAAATTCATCATATATAAGGAGAATATGATAATGAAAGAAGATTATCGTGTAAATCAGTAGAGAAAATCCAATATAGAAGAGTTTAGCAAAAAGTCCAGCATTGTATGAAAACAAATGTCCAAACTCAGTTCAGAGACTCAAAGTCAATCTGAATGAATTAGGGTTTTCAAAAAAAAACTCTAGTTCAAGCAAACCATAAATAAAGGATGAGAGGTCAGGCAATTGAATCGAAATCATGTTTAGAAGTTTCAGAAAAGAACATGCTTCTTTAGCAACTGCACTCATGAGAAACATGATAGCAAAGTAGCATGCAATCACAATAGAAGGATTCAAAGATCATAATGGCAAATATTGATAAGAATAGTAGAAAAAACATGCTTAGAAGAAAGTTAAACATGGCTCTGTAGAAGGCAAACAAAGAAACTTAAAAACTTAGTATGAAAATACAGTAAGATAAACATATAAGAACATGGTAAAAATACAGTAGAGAAGTCTACAAGACTATAGTATAGGAAAATACAGTAAGAGAAGCATACAAGAGATGATACGAGAACACAACAGAGTCAAACACACGAATAACAAAGAAGAAAACTCATAAAAACACTTAAACACTTTCCAGAAAACCTTAAATCAGAAAAGAAAGGTTTTGAAAGTAATTTTCGAAAGAAACGTTTGGGAAATCATTTTGAAAACTCAAGTATAGCATAGATACACAACATATCTAAAAAAAATCAGAGAAAACTTCGAAGGGTTAGGGTTTCAGAAGAACCCTAGAATGATAAAAGCTTTGAAAAGTTCACCGATCTGAGTCGGAGAGGTCAGAACCAGGCTCAAAACACCATAGTACGACGGAGCAAGGCCGACAATGACTCTGAAAACTTTAATCGGCAAAGGTCTGAGGGAAAACCTTCGAGGTCCGGCCTTGAATCTTCAGGTATCAGGTGTGTAAGAGCAAGAGGAGGTGAGTATAAGACTCCCATGGCAAGAGAAGCCATGGATTCCGGTGGGTTTCACGATGGAAGCGGTAGGAGACGATTAGGGTTCAGAGAAGGTTCGAGAGAGTTTGAGGGGTGAAGGGATTCAAAGACGGCGTCTCAATTGAAATGATCTAGGGTTGAAGGGTTTTGAAAAATTAAAAAAGAAAGAAAGGATCGTGGCCGTTGATCATTTTGATCAACGACCTGGATTTATTGGGGAGCTTAGCGGGTCGGGCTAAATTGGGTAATGGGCGGGTAGTTTAGGAATTGGGCCGGTCCAATTGGGATTGAAATTGGGGTTAAATTGAAGGGATTGATTTGGGCTACAATTGAAATGAAATAGGGCTAGTATTTAAATAACCACGTTTCCCCTTTTTATTTTATAAAAATAGTAAAATGATTTCTGAAAATAAATTAAAGGTGATAAATTAATTAATAATATATAAATATTAGATTAAAAACACTGGAATCAATTTTATAATTATAAACGTAATCAATTCTTAAAATAGGCTAATATTGTAATTATATACAATTTAGCTTTAAAAATTCTAAATAAATTTTTTAAAATGTGTAAAAATTACCATAGCTATATTTTGGGATAAATATGAGAATAAAATAAATTAATCTCCAAAATAATATTTTGAGAAATAATTATTGGTTTTTGTATTGCTAAAACAGGGCAATAAATTAATTTAAAAAATCTTTTAAAAATCAGGAAAAATACTAAAATATTTGGTCACACTTATATATGCATACATATGATATTTTGAAAGTGTTTTGTATATAAAACTATACAGAGAAAAATTGGGTATCAACAATGCCATGGTCCCTTCCATTAAACAACCCCCAAGCCTAGACCAACCCCAACATGCAAGCTCCTCCCCATGCAAACCCAGTCCAACTAGAAAATCCATGAAATGTCCCACTTCAAATGCCACAGGCTGCCCCACCACCAGTAGAAAACCTAGCTCCACCTGTCCAAATCCCTCCCAATGCTCCAGAACTAGAAAATGTCATAATGGAAGTGGAAGAGGAGATAAACCTACTAGGGTCCAGTCCAGTCCTAGGATTTTCAAGCCTCAACGAGGTAAAAATGTTTCTCTCCAGGGACCTCCTAGAGAAGAGATATGTGCTCAGCTGCCCCCCAACACTATACAGATGCTCAATGTTTGTGAGGCCCCCCAGGATCCCACAGTAGGGAACCATGCTATGATCCTAGTTCCCAGCTTAAGGAGGAACCCAGTGCTACAAACTCAAATGGACAATGGTCCAACAAACAACTATGCAATAATGTTTAGACCTACAAAAATTATTATATGGAACATCCGGGGAGGGGGGGACAATGAAAACTTTAGGGTTAACTTCAGAGATATGATAGACACCCATAGGTTGTGCATGGTTACTCTGCTAGAAACGAGAAGGGAAAACCACATTTCTCTTCTAAGCGACTTTGCCTTCTCTGAAATGATCGAGGTACCAAGTGATGGCCAATCTGGAGGTATGGTTATTCTCTGGGACGCTAGTCTTCTTAAGGTGCACAACTTTGTTAGGAGGAATCAAGAAATCCATGCAAACATTGAGGTAATTCCTTCTCATTCCACTTGGTTGTTTTCTTCCATTTATGCTAGTACCGAAACAGACAAAAGAAATGATTTATGGAAAAGATAGAAAATATTAGTGTTAGTTACAAAGGACCTTGGTTGTTAGGAGGAGACTTTAACTATGTGCTTAGTTCTAATGACAAACTAGGGGGTAATCCAATTAATCGAAGACGTAGAAACTCTATTTGGAATAGTATTAATAAGTGTCGATTATTAGACCTAGGTTATAAAGGTCCTAAGTATACTTGGTCTAATTTAAGGAAAAAATCCAAAGGATTAATCATGGAAAGGTTAGACAGAATCTTTGTCAACGAAGATTGGCTATCTATATACCCCCAAAGCCATGGTAATCCACATCCCAAAAACACACTCGGACCACAACCCCTTATTAATAACCCTTTGTCCAAAAAATGTGAGTCACTTTAATAAACTCTTTCGCCTAGAAATGATTTGGTGTAGGCATCCGGACTTCATTAATCTTTTTAAACATTGTTGGATTAGTGATAACCTTATCAGTGCTCAGAACACTTTTAGAAACGAAGTTGTTAGTTGGAAAAATGAGACTTTTGGTGACATTTTCAAAAAGAAAAAAAAGGATACTAGCTAGGCTAAGTGGCATCCAATCCCATCCTAATTATCATAAGAGCTATTTCTTACAAGATCTAGAATCCAATTTACAACATGAATATAACTCCAGTCTTACCGTGGAGCATGATTTTTAGAAACTTCGATCTAGTAGTAAACAAAGTCGGAAAGCATTAAAGAGTGTTGATTTAGAAGAAACGTTTAAAAGATTTAAAAGAAACAAAGAACAAAGCAAAGGGGGTCCTAGGTCTATTAATAATATGGATCACCCCACACAACACCCGGTAATCACTTATACACGTGGTGTTATCGCGTGGTCATCATATCTACCTTTCCCACCCTTTAAGGTACTAAAGCGTGGAATAGTCTCGTTTACTTATTGCATGCTATTATCGGCCCCGAATCTATCAATCCCGGAGGTATTTAGGATTACTAATCCTAAAGGGAGGAAATATTGGGCTTATTTGTAGTTTCAAAAGGTTAAAATACTAAGGCGACAATCAAAACACATATAGCAAGTTTGGGGGAGAGCATATAAACAAATAACAAGGCTTATACAAACCTTCATTAAACCAGAGAAAGCACATAGTTTAGCATCTCTTACATGTACTATTTATGGTCTAATTAAAACATAATAATTTGAGGCAAACTGATTTATTACATAGTTCAGATAAGAAGCCCGAATCAGGCCTGCCTGCTGGTTGTAGTTAATAAAATCTTATTCGATTTATAAGTTTATCCTAAGGCTCGCCTAAGTGATAGACGAAAAACCTATAGGCATGATATCTACAGATTTCGGAAATAAGAATATGAACTGATTACATGCTGATTTAAGAAAAGCTACCAGTTAAAAGCGAATTTTAGAAGTACACGAGTTCTGCCGTTGTTAATACAATATTACAGCTAATTTTAGACCCATAAGGAGTGAAGTGATTCAGACTTGATTAACACTTATAGACATGCTTTCTATGCATTTGTCGACTTTAGGACACATTCATAGACATAGTAAAAATGCAGAAAGACCCTACAGGCATGACATCTAAATGCTAGGTTTGATATGAACATGACATCTGATTGTGTTTGGTTATTAAGACCTATAAACATGTTTGCCTATTGAGAAGTGGATATGCATGAATCATAAAGGACCTATAAGAATATTTTCTACGCGCGTGCGCAGAAGCTTTAGACATAATATCTACATGAAAGTGCAGGATCCCTATAGTCATGGCATCTAAATGAGAATGCAGAAGTTCTTATAGACATGGTAGATAAATGAGATGCAGAAATCTTATAGGCATGGTGTCACGACCCAAATCCCAAACCTGGTCGTGATGGCGCCTCTCTTGGAGACAAGGCCAGCCAATCAATCCAACTCATCCTTTAAAAATAATTATTTAACGCAATTATAGTGCAACATGGTTTAATAATACCAATTAGCAGAAACATATATAAAATGTGCGGAAATCCATCCCAACACAGCCCTAATCGGGGTGTCACAAGTCACGATCATCTAAATAAGACTGAACACCTTTATATGGCCAATAATATATACAAAATAAAATCTTAAGTTCAAAAGATGAAATCTGGTGCCGCGAATGCCGGCGGTCACCTTGCTCAGCTTCAATAATAATGCCTTCAATCCGCTAATAACCCGCTACCGGGTGGAACAATACCTGCAACTGCA
>MU787382.1:27402-50725 GCA_026770625.1 Nicotiana glauca
ATTCTTACCTCACGTCGATTTCTCTTGAATCCCTCTGAAATTCCCGTCCAAAAGCTCCCAAGGACGTTCAAATATGGAGGAAAATCGCTTAACTCGCGGAACCAAAATGACACTTTAAAACCTTTCTGCCCAGGCCTATTTCCGCTTTTGCGATACAAAGGTCGCTTATGCGACTTCCGCTTCTGCAGTTTCCTTCATTTTGCCCAGGACCGCTTCTGCGGTCCATTTTTCGCAAAAGTGATGCCGCTTATGCGGTCAAGTCGTCCGCTTCTGTGGAAGGCTAAGCCTCCCTAGGGAACCACTTTTGCGACTCCTTCGCCGCATCTGCGGAACCGCTTATGCGGTCCCTTTTCCGCAGATGCGGAAACAACAGAACCAGCAAATCCAAACCTGAACCCAAACTCAAAATTCTCCGCTTAACCACCCGGAATCACCATGAGGCCCCCGGGACCTCAACCAAAAGAACAAACACGATCTATTCCCTTATTCAAACTTGCCCGAATCATCAAACAAAACGCCATCGTTAACATCAAAATCCTCAATTTTTATCAAATCAAAGCCTAAGTTTCTTAAAAACTTCCGAATTGCACATTCGACCAAAAACCCGACCTAAACACCTCTGAATGACCTGAAACTTTGCACACATATCCAAAATCACCTAGCAGAGCTACTGAAACTCTCGGAATTCCATTCCCACCCTCAGATCAAAATCTCACCTATCAACCGGAATCCGCCAAAATTCAAACTTCGCCAAATTCAAGCCTAATTCTACACCGGACCTCCAAATTCAATTCCGATCGTACTCCTAAGTCACAAATCACCTCCCGAAGCTAACCGAATCACCGGAAATCACATCCGAGCCCTATAACTCATAAGTCAACGTCCGGTTGACTTTTCCAACTTAAGCTTTCCTTAAAGAGATTAAGACTTTTCCAACTTAAGCTTTCCTTAAAGAGATTAAGTGTCTCATTTTTTATCAAAATCAATCCAAATCAACTCTAACACACCACATACCGATAACGAAACATGAAGAAGCATGAAATCGGGGGAAACGGAGCAGTAACATATGAGACGACGGGTCGGGTCGTCACATCCTCCCCAACTTAAACAAACGCTCGTCCTCGAGCTTACCCAGAGTTGTTCTAGACGCCAACCAATAGCTGAATGACCTTACCAAGCATATACATGGGGTGATACTACGTCACCCTATCTCTCATTGATACGGTAGCACAATTTTGCTGAAATTTCACGGTCCATCTAAACCATAAACTGTAGGACCGCATTGCACTTTCTGAAATCATACACAAGATCAGAACCTCACATATATACTCAAAATAAGCCCGAGCCAGCTGTAATAACACATACCTGCAATCTCGGGTGGAATCATACAATATACCACACAATCCAAACCAAAACCGATAGAAAACCTCTTATTTAGCTAAAGTCTCATTCCAACACCATCATACACTGCCAACGATAAATGAAACATGCAGCAACCCATAACCATTTCTCAGATCAACCATTCATGAAGCCACTTCCTTGTTGACTGATACCACAACAGATTTTCGGGCCAAACCTCGATATAAAACATCTAATCAGCTGAAATCACATCCACTCGCATTCATTAATGACTCCAACGATCACCTCGAATTCAACGCACCACTCTGGTGATATGACACCTCATCACATGCCTACGACACAACTTGCATAATCCACGCACCAATGATGGGCGGTCTGAACATACTCAAATCATGACAAACGACTCCAACAAAAGAGCTGTAACTCAAACTTCTCAGTACCATCACAACACAAGGTTGGGACCCCGTCCCACATCATAGAAATAGAATACCTAAACCTACCCCGAAGGGTCTAATCTCCACGTAGCCTCGCTACAATGCGTGATCTTATCCAAACATTATTACACATGAAGTACCTCAAGTCGTTATGCTCAAAATAGATAACCACGCACAGATTGGTGTCTGAAACCAAGCAATCCATCACATCCACGGTGAAGCAAGTAATATACACTATTCAATCCTGAAAGGACACAACCGATGCGCTACTCGCCGAGCAACACCCAATACGGACTTTCCTCCGAAGCCAGGAAGTAAGCCATACATAGTAACATATAGAAAACTATTCTCAACATCACACTGTTGCAGCGTGCAACCCGATCCAGATAACATACCCGTGGCGGCGTGCCACCCGATCCACACATATATTTCACAAAAGGAGATGCACATCGAGCCAAATTTGCTCATTACAGTAAACACATATACTTATAGTCTTATTCCCGGCCTTAAGCAACGCATCCGAAGAAGTCCCTCAATACCGGAACTGAATCAATGGTCAAAACCTCTGCACTGACATCTGCCACAAAGGCCCAATTAATAAAGCAATGCTTGTCAGCCGTCCGCTGGTCTCTGGAATACAAGCTACCCTACTAGAACATAATCCGATGCACCTTGCCACGCAGCCTGTGGCATTTTCCGACATAGCCCATAACACATTAGTCAAGACAACCTGACATTGGGGTAACCAGTCTGCCATCTAACATCATGACCCAAATTTAACATACCAAGCCGAGAAAGATCAACCCGGACCTCAAATTTCCAATTACCGCTAAACGATGTTGATACACATGATCTACAACCGTTGCATAGTCGGATCACGAGAACTTCTAGTCTCCAACATATATAACACATGAATCACTATGCCTGGTCCCACACTCCGCCGTACGAATTCGTAACACACATCAAGTATCCATTCATACCACGCTAGGATAACATGAGGACTTCTATCTCCCTCCTGCACCGCAGACATCGACACACTCAACTAGCCAAGAACTTTCAAGATCCCATATAGGAGAAAAATTATTACACACTCCATGCTTCGCATACCCATAGGAAATATACTCATTTTTCTTCAAAACACGGTAAAACACATCAAGAACTCTTTCTCCCAATTCCATTGCACAAGCTAAACTGCCAGGACTGAATCCTTCTACCCAAACCAAGTTAAGATAACTGCCAACACTTAAAAGCTTTGCTGCACAATCCCTGTAAGGCTCGTTACCTCGAACACATACAATAATTAATCATATCCTTGCCATACCGATTCGGTTCATTATCAAGATATTCCATTTATCCAATTTCCTTCCCGATTCATCTTTAATTTGATATCCTCCCTTGCTGTAGCACCACAATACCTCAACCCAGGTTACCGCACGAGACTCGCAAATAAAACCACACTGTCTGAGACCCATAGGCCACTGAATACCCTCTCGAACGCTTTTCAGAAATACCACATTCCAGAATGCTCTACCTTGAAGAACTTCTTGCGAATCTAAATTCGTTACCATTACCTTCCATATACGGATACATAGAATCCTATTATTCACATAAAATACCACAAGTCTTGATCTTTTCTAATGAATACGCAGTCTCTAGCCACATACACAAACTTAAGACACCTGATTGTTACATGCAAAATCTTGAACATAGTAAAAACCATTCTCGAGAGTCATTCACTCTTATTCAGCTGTAATTCACCTGCCCTAAATGAATGGAACCACTCATGCCTTATTAGTAACCTGACACCACAGAACATGATTTCATACAGATATAAACAACCATCTTTCTTCTCTATATACTGAGCATTCTTTATCAACAATAGCTCAAAACATCCTGGTATTTTCTCACATCTACGAAGCACCATATAACCTTTATCAAAATTTTCCTTCACACGCGCCATTTTCGGCTCAATTTCTGCGACCAGAACTGATCTACCAACATACCTTGAGACAGAACCAACATAGTACCTAATAGTGCAATCAGCTAATCAATAGCAACCTCCCCAACTTGGCTCGAAGCCAAATACCAGGACACGCTCAATAAATCCTTAATACTTTTACCCTAATGAAACCACAACATTATAGTGAGATTAAACTCAAGTCATTTACAAGTTTTGTGAATACACAGATCATCTAGCACTGACATTCTCTGCAACCCTCGCATTCATTTCCACATCAGCTAAGTCTGCTTTGTTAAGCGTCCCAATTTCTCAAATTTCAACACGTACCCTTCAATTACACATGAGATCTCCTAACATACACATAAGGATCATACCATATAAAACACTCCGCAGGAGATAACCCGCCTGCTTCACCTCATTTCAATATCCCAACATACCTTCCACCATCATATACGTTACACAATCAATTAATCTTTCTGAGTCTGAGCTCATACCGCCACATGAAATGTACACTTTCCAACTAAGAGACATGAAAAATATTCTTCACACACCCATAAATTGGGGCTACACAACAGACCGCAAAAAAAACACTTAACAACTCATCTATTATCCATCAGACTTCTTCGTCACTACCAAAATCACATAGATACACCTCACAGTACTGACATACTCATCACATGGATATTCCACCGCCAACCCGGCTAATAAGAACATTACTGAACATATAAGTTCAAAACACTTGCTCACACAATCAGCACCTCGGTGCTCAAGCCATAGGCAAAGATCCGGCCTCAAGTCCTCCAGACTAGCCCAACATGAACTCACGGAGATTACCTCTCGTCCCTTGATCGGGGAATCACAAGCCATTAAGGCACATATACTACTGAGCGCTCACGTGCGCATACAGACGTGTGGAAGGAATTTCAAGAGTTATATCTCAAGCTGAATCAAGTACGCACGATAAGAATTCCAAGAAAGTGAAGTTTTCCTAAAGGTTCTGCAGCCTCTCGAGGATAAATACAGACATCTACATACCTATCCGCGAAACTCTACTAAACCTGCTCATGACTCGTGAGACATAGTAACCTAGGTTCTGATGCCAACTTGTCACGACCCAAATCCCAAACCTGGACGTGATGGCGCCTCTCATGGAGACAAGGCCAGCCAATCAACCCAATTCATCCTTTAAAAATAATTATTTAATGCAATTATAGTGCAACATGGCTTAATAATACCAATTAGCGGAAACATATATAAAAATGTGCGAAAATCCATCCCAACACAACCCTAATCGGGGTGTCACAATTCACAAGCATCTAAATAAGACTTAACACCTTTATATGGCCAATAATATATACAAAATAAAATCTGGAGTTCAAAAGATGAAATCCGGTGCTGCGAACGCCGGCGGTCACCTTGCTCAGCTTCAATAATAATGCCTTCAATCCGCTAATAACTCGCTACCGGGTGGAACAATACCTGCCTGCACGCGGGGTGCAGGGAGTAAAGTGAGTACTTCCAACTCAGTGGTAATAAGAGCGAATAATATTTGAGCAATAAGAAAACACGTATGAGCAATCCAAAATGTTATAACAGACAGTACAACCCTTTGAGAAAAATAGCAAAAACCGTATCACCGAGAAAATCCTTTAGAAAATCTGGAACTCAGTTAAAATCTCTTATGAAAAATATGTCTTTTCAACAGTTGCAAAAATAATTTCCACAAGTAGGAATTTATCAGAAATCTGCCCCTCGGGCTCTGTATCAACCTCTCAGTGCAGTATCAGCCCCGCGGGCTCACTCCCAACTCACAAAGTACAACATCAGCTTCTCGGGCTCATCACTCCTTAACATGTAACACCAGGGTATCTGGTCAACAAGGCAATTAATAGCATGTATGCCAATGATATGTGAATGCTAAAAATCATGCCACGCAGTACAATCAGGAATGAATGCATGAATGCAATGCAATGCTCATGACCGTTACGGTGCGTAGCCCGATCCATGGGTACCCTGCGCTCACTAGGGGTTTGTACAGACTCCGAAGGGGCTCCTACAGCCCAAGCACAATATCTTGGTCAGTCATTGTTACCTGACCGGTCAGCCATTGTTACCTGACCAATTTATATTGCACAGTGCCATTGTTACCACTGTTCCAAGCATATATTACAGTGTCATTGTTACCACTGTTTCAAGTATAACAGACAGTGTCATTGTTACCACCGTTTCAAGTAAAACATACAGTGTCATTGTTACCACTGTTTCAAGTCACTTTATAATCAGTCCAAAAAATAATATAGTAAGCCCCTTGGGCATTTACAAAATAGAAGTTTCCAACCCGAAATACATTTAAAATGTCATTTAAGTTTTCAAAACTTAGAAAGATGGCTGTGTTTGCAAAACAATATTTAGAACCTTGGGCTGAGATTAAATAATATGCAACACAATGCAAAAACAGTGATGTCAATCCCTGAAGGATTCAAATATTCGGCACGAAGCCCAAAATATGGCAATCAGCCCAAATCATGATAGCATCAAGTAGTTTTCAGTCAATCACGCAGTAAAATAAACAACCGAGACGGACCAAGTCACAATCCCCAACGGTGCTCTACCCCACGCTCATATCTGGCGTGCAAGTCACCTCAATATAGCACTATGATGTGCAAATCTGGGGTTTCAAACCCTCAGGATATCATTCACAAGTATTACTCACCTCGAACCGGTGGAATTCCTCGCTCGTGATGCCTTTGCCCCTCAAATTGGCCTCCACACGCGTCGAATCTAACATAAACCAGAGCGAATACATTATAATATGCTGATGGGACATTACCCAATCGAAAACAATCGACAAATATCGAAATTCACGAAATTTGCAAAACCCGAGCCCCGAGCCCACGTCTCGAAAAATTATAAAATTTACATTTTCGGAATCCTCGTCTCGCCACGAGTCCGTACATACCAAGAACTCCCAAATCCGAGCTCAAATGACCTATCAAATTCCAATTTGAATTATCAAAACTCAAGCCCTAGTTCATAACTTTAGGCTCAATTTCCATGAATTTCTAGACCAATTTCACAACATAATCATGTTTTAAGACCGAGATTCTTACCTCACGTCGATTCCTCTTGAATCCCTCTGAAATTCCCGTCCAAAAGCTCCCAAGGACGTTCAAATATGGAGGAAAATCGCTTAACTCGCGGAACCAAAATGACACTTTAAAACCTTTCTGCCCAGGCCTATTTCCGCTTTTACGATACAAATGTCGCTTATGCGACTTCCGCTTCTGCGGTATTCTTCCGCTTCTGCGGTTTCCTTCATTTTGCCCAGGACCGCTTCTGCGGTCCATTTTTCGCAAAAGCGATGTCACTTATGCGGTCCAGTAGTCCGCTTCTGTGGAAGGCCAAGCCTCCCCAGGGAACCGCTTCTGCGACTCCTTAGCCGCATCTGCGGAACCGCTTATACGGTCCCTTTTCCGCAGATGCGGAAACAACAGAACCAGCAAATCCAAACCTGAAGCCAAACTCAAAATTCTCCGTTTAACCTCCCGGGATCTATTCCTTTATTCAAACTTGCTCGAATCATCAAAACGCCATCGTTAACATCAAAATCCTCAATTTTTATCAAATCAAAGCCTAAGTTTCTTAAAAACTTCCGAATTGCACATTCGATCAAAAAACCGACCTAAACGCCTCTGAATGACCTAAAACTTTGCACGCATATCCAAAATCACCTAGCGGAGCTACTACAACTCTCGGAATTCCATTCCGACCCTCAGATCAAAATCTCACCTATCAACCGGAATCCGCTAAAATTCAAACTTCGCCAAATTCAAGCCTAATTCTACACCGGACCTCCAAATTCAATTCTGATCGCACTCCGAAGTCACAAATAACCTCCCGAAGCTAACCGAAACACCGGAAATCCCATCCGAGCCCTATAACTCATAAGTCAATATCTGGTTGACTTTTCCAACTTAAGCTTTCCTTAAAGAGATTAAGTGTCTCATTTCTTATCAAAATCAATCCAAATCAACTCTAACACACCATATACCGATAACGAAACATGAAGAATCATGAAATGGGGGAAACGGAGCAGTAACATATGAGACGACGGGTCGGGTCGTCACACATGGTAATTGTATGAAAAATGCATAAGTCTTATAGGCATGGTAACTATATGAAAAATGCAAGAGTCTTATAGGCGTGGTAATTACATGAAAAATGCAGGAGTCTTATAGGCATGGTAACTACATGAGAAAATACGTAAATTATAGATTTCTATGGGCAGGTTATCTATCCTTTTACATGCATTGTTACCCCTCCCTTTCACTAACAATCCCAAAAAGTTTACTACAAATTTATTACAGTCCAAAGAAAATAAAGTAAATAAAATACATCAGAAATTGAAAATTACAACCAAGTAGAGCCCGATTCAGACTTCTTGCCTAAGGTATGAAGTAAACCAACTCCAAGGATCATGTTTCAAAGCCTTTCTACCACTTGGGTGTGTTATAGTTCCCTAAGAGCTTCTTAAGAACTCCAGGCAATGCTTACACCCAAATGTATCACCATATTAAACCAAAGTGCAGTGTGGAAGGGCCAGCCCTCAGATGTCCAAGTTCAGAGGGAACTCATGGTCCCAAGGCAAGGCTCACAAGAGCGGGGGGGAGGGTGAACTTAGGAACTAAGAGGGACAGTGCAAGTGCAGAATTCCAAAAGGGAAACAGTACACATAGGGATATAGGGAATGGGGAGTTGCAAGAGATAAAAGATGGTTAGTGGGCACAACTCAATAATGAGAGATGCTGGCACACCCATAAGACTACTGGAACACATTGTTTAGAGGTCAGGATCCCCCTAAGGGATCAAGTTTAATCTATAAAAAACAACTTGCATATTGTCATGTTTTAAATTGTAGCTCAAAGGACATAAAGGGAATTGGGAAGAGCAGTTCATAATAGAAACAAGAAAAAGAAACCAACATGCTAGTTTAAGTATTTAAATCTACAGAAGTAGTAAAGGGACAGAGATGTAGAAAGTTGCAAGTAAACACATTGTGGTGATTCTGAAAATTAAAATTAGGACATACCAGTTTCAAGGAAACAAATAGGGAAAAGCAGTAGTCTTGTGAAAGCCAGAATGCAGACAAGAAAAGAGAGTTCTATTATGTGAGAGTGAGAATTCAGAAGTGAATGATTGTTAATCGTATGGAGGATTATTAAAATCGTGTATTTATAGTGTGAAAGTCATGAGGAAAGAA
This sequence comes from Nicotiana glauca, assembly GCA_026770625.1. NCBI lineage: Eukaryota > Viridiplantae > Streptophyta > Magnoliopsida > Solanales > Solanaceae > Nicotiana > Nicotiana glauca. Next base: position 36,416 of record MU787382.1, read on the forward strand.
GGTAAGAAAGTAATGGAAGACTGATTGTAAATCAATTACATAAGACTCCCTCTAATTAAGAGATTCAGATTCAAACGAGTAAAACCAATTAAGGAAAGGAATTAAATAAACACTTTGTGTAAAGCATGCAGGTGAGGGCAAATACATAAAGGTTATTTAAGGACAGGGTCTTTACAATATACGGTTTATGCAAATAAGGCAAGGGAATGAATTAACAGCCAGTAAATCACAAGGTCTGAAATTTGGTATGAATGAACCAAGTCATAAAAGAGGCGTCGTTGTTCTGTTGGCTGGCCTTGTCTTCACGAGATGGTTAAATTAAATTAAACTGTGATGGTGCTTTTAGTAATAAGAGTAGTAGGGCAGGACTTGGAGGAGAATTTCGAAATAACAAAGGTGATTGGATTGTAGGCTATCACAAAGCATGTCAAGCAAGTTCTCCCATCCATGCAGAGCTGCTAGCCATACTAGAAGGCCTAAAAATAGCCAGAGACATGAACTTCACAATGCTGGAAATTGAAACTGATTCCACTGATATATATTATTAATCTCATTTGCGAGAATAATTCTAACTACTCTAATATTATTTGTGAATGCAGATGGATAATGCACCAATTGAAGATCCCAATGTTGAATCATAATATTAGAAAGCGCAATATGGTGGCCCATATACTAGCCTAGCAAACCACAAAAAATGTATCAACCCAAAATCTAATTAGTCGTGATGGCACCTAACCCTACCGCTAGGTAAGGTAAATAATAGTTACCATAATTTACTGATAATGATAAGAGACAAAAGTGAAAATAACTTAATCTTTATAAAACTCCCCAAGGACTGGTTGTACAAGTCTTGAGCCACTAAATTTTAATGTTATAAAATTGAAAAGGGAATAATACAATATCTGTTTGAAATGTACATAAAACAAAATTCAAATCTAGAACTTCCAAGAACAAATAGGTATCTTATACAAAGAGGAATACCGATCAAGAAATTCATGTAGATTCGCATCTAACTATTGAGAGTAAAGTGTTGCAAAGCTTTGTTTCTATGAATGAACAAAATCCACAAACATCATACTTAATAGAATTGTGAATCAAATCCTAGTAGAAAGTACTTATTCCAATTCATGTGGTAAAAATCCTCTAAAAAATCCGAACTCCCCAACTTAAAATGTGATAAAATAACTCTACTATCCGAAATAGAGTACTTATATCCAGTGCCCAATGATATCTATGCGATCGTGGTCAAAAACATCGTGATCGCGATTCCAAAATTGTCCAACACAGTTTTTACCGTTTGCGATCGCGGCCATTCCCCATATCACGATGAACAAATTCAATTAACAATTAACCCTTCCCAAACTCTTTCCAGATAGCCTGTAATGTATCATCCATAACCTTTTGTACATAACTCCAAATGACAAACAGATTAATTTTCTGAAGATGAGAAATAAAGTGCTACAACTTTTGTTTTTGGATACCTCAAAATTCCCTATAGATTGCAAGATATACGCTCTCGAAGTCAGCTCAGTGACTGTAAAAAATTATTCTTTGCAAACGTGAAGCTACCTCCACGAATGTGATTCACATGTCAAACGTTCTATTTTACTCTTCGCGATCGTAGACTGGAGCTCTGCGATCGTAGCCTGGAGCTCCGCGATCGCGATGTATACCTGTGTAGCCAAAAACCAACAGTTGAGAAGGGCCTAAAAATGATTTGAAGCCACTTCGAAACTCATCCGAGCCCCTCAGGACCCCGTCCGAATATATCAACAACTCCCAAAATATAATACGAACCTACTCAAGCCTCCATCACACTTAAAAATATCAAAACCACGAATCGCATATCAAATTAAACTTTATGAACTTTTAGACTTTCAACTTGCAAAACACACATAGAATCATATCAAATAAATTCGAAATGACCTCAAATTTTAAACACAAGTTATAAATGACATAATGAACCTATTCTAACTCCCAAAAAATCTGAACCCGATATCTTCAAAGTCAACTCCCAGTCAAACTTATGAACCTTCCAAACCTTTGAATCGCCAACTTTCGCCAATAGTGGCCAAAATTTTCTAGAAGCCTCCAAATGCAAATCTGGGCATACGCCCAATTGTAAAATCATCATTTGGACCTAATGGAACTATAAAAATTTCGATCCGGGATCAAATACTCAAAGTCAAACTTAGTCAACTCTTCCAATTTAAAGCTTCCAAGATGAGAATCATTCTTCTAAATCAATTTCGAATCACCCAAAAATCAAAACTGGCGATACACACAAGTATTATACATCATACAAAGCTACTCATGTACATCGAACAAAATACAAATGCTCAATACGATCGGTTAGGTCATTACAAGTGTAGCTATTAAGCTATCTATAACCAATACACAATCTCTAGGAGCCATACTTTTTTTTGTAACTATAATGATGGAAAAGAGTAAGGACTTATACTTGGTCCAATGGCCCCCGAATCTAACATCTCTTGAATCATCTTTCTAATCTCATCCTTTTGGCTGACAGTGTACCTGTAGGGTCTAATATTTACTTATGGGGCCCCCTCTTTTAGGATTTACTTGGTATCTTAAACAAAGAGGGATACTGATTACGCAATTCCTATAGATGCACATCTCACTATTTAGAGTAATGTTGCAAAGCTTTATTTATATGACTGAACAAAAGCCACTGACATCATACTTAACTGAGCATGTTTGCTCAAATGTTTCTGCATCTTTTGACTACGGACCAGTTTGGAATCACTAGACGGACTTCCCCTAAGTGAAATATTCTTTGTGTTATTCTAAAACTCGATCTTCAATTGCTAGAGGATCCATTTGTAAGGACTCATGAACATACCCAATTTAATTTAGTTCCATCAATTTCGCCATTGGATCATTGTCATGAGCTTAAAACCGATCTGGTCGTGATGGCGTATTGTGATGACCTGGCCTGTATTCACGTGAGTTACCGCCCTGTTTCCATCATATTGTGTTTCTCTATGCTTCATTATCAGTATTTGAGGTGATCGAGTCGAATTGGATTGGTTTTAGATGGAAATGAGACACTTAGTCTCTTAAAGGAAATCTTGTTTTGAAAAGTCAACCGGAAGTTAACTATTTAATTAGAGGGCTCGGATGTGAATTCAGGTGATTTGGTTAGCTTCGGAGGATGATATGTGACTTAGGAGTGCGATCAGAATTGATTTTGGAGGTCCGATGTAGAATTAAGATAGAATTGGTGAAGTTAATGTTTTGGCGAATTCCGGTTGGTAGATGAGATTTTGATCCGGGGGTCGGAATGGAATTACAAGAGTTGCAGTAGCTCCATTAGGTTATTTGGAATGTGTGTGCAAAATTTTAGTTGATTCGGAGGTGTTTAGGTCGGGTTTTTCATCGAATGCGAGTTTCGGAAGTTTTGGTTGAACTTAGGCTTGAATCCGTCGTGAATTGGTGATTTTTGTGTTGTAGGATGTGTTTTTATGATTTGAGCGAGTTCGTATGATGTTTGAGGATGGGTTGGCACATTTGGTTGAGGTCCCGGGGGCCTCAGGGTTTTTTCGGGTGGCCAATCGGACCAATCTTGGCCTTTGGGAGTTGCAGAAAATAGCTGAAGTGTTGCAGAGATTTTTGCTCTATGCGATCGCATAGGGAGCATTGCGATTGCATAGGAGGTTCTGTTAGGGGTTCTCTTTTGATCTATGTGATCGTGTAAGAGGGTGTGTGATCGCATAGGTTGGGAGGCTGTGCTCTGCGATCGCAGGGGCAGTGATGTGATCGCATAAGAGAATTTTTGGAGGATGGATTTTTGTGCTATGCGATCGCAATAGGAGTGATGCGATCGCATAGGGTTATTTTACACCTGGGCAGAATGTTTTAGGGTCATTTCATACGCGAACCAAGTTTATTTTCCACCATTGTTAAGCGGCCTTTGGGAGCTTTTGACGCGATTTTAAGAGGGTTTCGACTGGGAATCGATTGAAGGTAAGTCCTATGGCCTAGAAACATCATCTAATTGTGATTTCAATACCTAGATTAATGGAAATTGATTAAAAGGGGAAGACCTAGGGCTTGGGTTTTTGAATGAGAAATTAGGATTTGAGGGAGCATTTGGACCCCGATTTTGGTAAACTTTACATGTATAGACTCGTGTCGAGATAAGGAACATTTTGGTGTAAAAATCTCTGACTTTCGAGAAGTGGGATCGGGGCTTGGGTTTTGCAAATTTCGTGATTTTTGATATTTTCCGAGTCTTTTCAATTGAGTTATATCCCCTTAGCCTATTGTAATGTATTTGTTGTAGTTTTGGCCAGATTCGACGCGCGAGGAGGTCGATTCGCGAGGAAAGGGCATTACGAGCTAGTCTTGGGCCGGCTAGAGGTAAGTAATTGATGTAAATGTTTCTTTGAGGGTTTGAAACCCGAACTTTCACATCGTAACGCTATATTGAGGCGTGACACGTATTCTATGATGAGTGCGGGGTTGTTTACTGATGGGGATTGTGACTTGGTCCATCCCGAGTGTTATATCCACTATATTGGCGATTCAGATGCATACCTTATCACTGTGAATAGGGCTTATTGCCATGTTTGGGGCCTTGTGCCGACCTGTAGAATCCTTAGGGGATCATCATTAGTTTTTCCTCACTTGTTTGCATACATTGTACTCTCAGTCATGTTTTCAACTGTTAAAGTAATATAAGGACTGTGTTTTTAATCATGAATATTAAATGAAAAGGATATGAGGGTTGATATCCCTATAGTACGTCATGCCCGAATGGCTGTGAACTTATTTTACTGAGATAGGTCGAGGACCCGGTAGTGAGGATGTGTTTCCTTGATATGGATCAGGCTGCATGCCGCAGCGATGATATATTTATATTGAGGCCGAGAGCCTATTTGATGCCACGAGATGGCTGATAGCCCCTCCGGAGTCTGTACACACCCCCAGTGAGAACCGTCGACGTTAAATAAGTGGAGCGGGCTGCACGTCGTAGCGGTTACTAGAGTGTACCGTTATATGTGTTGCATCTTATCATGCATTATACCCTTAACTGTATTATTATTTTACATGTTTACACCGATATTGATCTGAACTGTTGGATATAGGTTACCTTGTGTATTTTTTGCGATTTGTTACTTTCAGACTGTATTTATGTTTATTACTCACTGGGTCGGAGTACTCACTTTACTCCCTGCACCTTGCGTGTAGATCCAGGTTCTTCCCAGGCTGAGCAGATCCAGTCTGATCAAGCAGAGTTAGCTTTCGGGAGCATCGAGGTAGCTGCACGGCGTTCGCAGCCTTAGATTCCTCCCTTCTATCCCTATCTTTTGTTTCCTCATTATCAAACTTTAGACAGACTTGGTAGTAGAGTAACACTCTCTATTTAGAGGCTCATGTTCGTGACACCGGGTCCATGGTTGGGCTATATTCTGTATTTTGTTAAACTTCCGCATTTTTATTAGTATTTCCTAATCTTTGACTTAAATGATTTGGTGATTCACTATTTTATCTATGTATCTCTGTTTATCAATTAGGTTTAATACTGGAAATGGTAGGGCTTGCCTAGTAGTGTGGTGGGCGCCATCATGACCGGGTTGGGGTCGTGATAAGTTGGTATCAGAGCCTATGTTACTTGGTCTCGCGAGTGATGAGCCGGTTTAGTAGAGTCTCGCGGATCGGTACGGAGACGTCTGTACTTATCCTCAGGAGGCTGCAGAACCTTTAGGAAACTTTATATTCTTGGAATTCTTATCGTGCGACTTTGTTGATCCGAGAACTAAATTCTGTTATTCTATTCTCTCGCAGATTGTGAGAACCCGTGCTACCGGATGTGGCGCATGACCACCATTACCACCCACTAGAGGCTATGGGCGCGATCGCGGTAGTGGTCGAGGCAGAGCAGCAGGGGCAGCACCTGCGGATCCACCAGTTGCCCTCATCCAGGATCAGTCTCCAGCTGTAGAGACTCCAGCAGCACCTGTTCAGGCACCAGTTGTGCCTATTGTGATTCCGGGTCTTCAGGAGGCCCTAGCTCAGATTCTATCAGTTTGCACTGGCCTAGCTCAGGTAGTCTCTATCACTACTGCAGTAGCTACTTCGTAGGTCGGGGGAGGCAATCAGACCCCCGCTGCTCGCACGCCTGAGTAGGTAGTGCAGGGTTTGCAGACACCAGAGGCGCCACCAGCTCAGTAGTTGCACCAGTTCAGCCGGTTGCCCTGGTTCAGGGTGATGTGGTTCCAGCCATACCAAACGATGAGCAGCATCGTCTTGAGAGGTTCAGTAGGCTCTCACCTCCTACTTTCAGTGGTGTTCCGGGCCAGGATGCCCAGGGTTTTCTCGACAAGTGTTGACATATGCTTCGGACAGCAGGGATCTTGGAGTCGAGCGAGGTATCATTTACTACCTTTCAGTTCTCAGGAGTAGCCTTCACTTGGTGGGAGGCATGTGAACGGCGTAGGCCGGTAGGTGCAGTGCCTTTGTCATGGCAGGAGTTCTCCACTCTCTTCCTGGAGAAGTCGGTACCGCAGTCTAAAAGAGAGGTGTTGCGTAGATAATATGACCGTGTCTCAGTATAAGGTGAGATTTTCGGAGTTGGCTCATTATGCTCCATGGATGGTCCAGACTGATCGGGAGAGGATTAGGAGGTTTGTGGACGGATTCATTTATCCCATTCGTATTCTGATGACTCGAGAGAGGATTCTGAGTCATACCTTTGAGGATGCAGTTGATATTGCTCGTGATATTGAGACGGCTCGCCGTCAGGAGAGAGAGGAGAGAGAGGCCAAGAGGCCTCGGGGATCGGGTAGCTTCTGTGGTGCTACGTATAGGGGCCAGGTTCAGCAGAGCAGAGGTCGTTCTTTCAGGCCTCACCAGTCAGCTCGTCCCGAGTATCATGGGGTATCTTCAGGCTGCGGTCATCAGGGGTTCCAGCAGGGCCAGTCTTCACTTAGTTCCCTCCCAGCTCAGAGCTTATCGTATGCCCTTTCAGCTCAGGGTTCTTCTATGCAGAGCGCATCGGCTAGTCATTTCGGTGCGAGGGGTTCCTTTCAGTCGCCTTCTCCAGCACCGGGTAGTTGCTTGGAGTGCGGTGAGCTTGGTCATATAAGGAGATGGTGTCCTCGGCTTCGTGGTGGTCGGTCTCAGCAGAGGGATCAGCCCCCCTCTTCTACTCCATCTACTTCAGTACCCTCCCAGTCAGGTAGGGGTGTGGGCCAGTCAGCTAGGGGCCGCCCTAGGGGTGGAGACTGATTTGGTGGTGGTTAGTCTCGATTCTATGACCTTTCAGACATGAGGGACGCCATTACATCAGATGCTATTATCACAGGTATTATCTCAGTCTTCCACAGGGATGCTTCTATTTTATTTGATCCCGAATATACATATTCTTATATGTCTTCAAACTTTTCTCATCATTTGGGTACGACCCGAGGGTGTCTTGCTTTACCTATGCACGTATCTACCCCGGTGGGCTATACTATTGTTGTGGACCATGTGTATCGGTCCTGTCTTGTTACTGTTGGGGGTCTGGGGACCCGAGTTGATTTATTTCTTTTGAGCATGGCAGACTTCGATTTTATTCTAGGCATGGACTGGTTATCTCCGTGTCATGCTATTCTAGACTGTCATGCAAAGACAGTCACCTTGGCTATGCCGGGTCCGAGGATTGAGTGGAGTGGTATGACTGATTATGTACCCAGCAGGGTGATCTCTTTCCTAAAGGCCCAGCGGATGGTTGAAAAAAGGTTGTTTATCGTATTTGCCATTTGTGAGAGATGTTGGAGCTGAGGCTCCCAATATCGATTTTGTTCACATTGTAAGGGATTTCCCTGATGTATTTCCTGCAGACCTGCCGGGTATGCCCCCGGACAGGGACATTGATTTCGATATTGATCTGGTGCCAGGCACTCAGTCCATCTCTATTCCTCCCTATCGTATGGCACCAGCGGAGTTAAAGGAGTTGAAGGAGCAGCTTCAGGAGCTCCTAGATAAGGGGTTCATTCGCTCGAGTATGTCATCGTAGGGTGCACCGGTCTTATTTGTGAAGAAGAAAGATGGCACAATGAGAATGTGCATTGACTACAGGCAGTTGGACAAGGTGATAGTGAAGAACAAGTATCTACTACCGCATATTGATGATTTGTTTGACCAGCTCCAGAGAGCAAGGGTATTCTCTAAGATTGATCTTCGTTCAGGCTATCACCAGCTGAATATTAGGGATTCTGATATTATGAAGATGACTTTCAGGATGAAATATGGGCACTATGAGTTTTTGGTTATGTCTTTCGGGCTGACTAATGCCCCAGCCGCGTTCATGCATCTGATGAACAACGTATTTCGATCGTATCTGGATTCATTTGTTATCATTTTTATTGATGACATCCTTGTGTACTCGCATAGCCAGGAGGAAAATGCTCAGCATTTGAGAGTGGTATTACAGAGATTGAGGGAGGAGAAGCTTTATGCAAAGTTCTCCAAGTGTGAGTTCTGGCTTGGGTCTGTGGCTTTTCTGGGACACGTGGTGTCTAGTGATGGTATTCATGTTGATCCAAAGAAGATAGAGGCGGTGCAGAGTTGGCCTAGACCGTCCTCAACCACGGAGATTCAGAGTTTCCTTGGTTTGGTAGGATATTATCGCTGGTTCGTCCAAGGTTTTTCATCTATTGCTTCGCCCTTGACCAAGTTGACGCAGAAGGATTCACAATTTGTATGGTCGGATGAGTGTGAGGAGAGCTTTCAGAAGCTTAAGACAGCTTTGACCACAACTCCAATGTTGGTTTTGCCATCAGCTTCAGGTTCTTACTCCATGTATTGTGATGCTTCAAGAGTTGGGATCAGATGTGTGTTGATGCAGGAGGGTAGAGTTATTGCATATGCTTCTATTCAGTTGAAGCCCCATGAGAAGAAATACCGCGTACATAATTTGGAGTTGGCTGCCATAGTTCATGCTTTGAAGATTTGGAGGCATTACTTATATGGCATATTTTGTGAGGTGTATACTTATTACCGCAGTCTTCAGCATCTGTTCAAGCAGAAGGATCTTAATTTGAGGTAGCGGAGGTGGCTTGAGTTACTCAAGGACTATGATATTAACATATTGTATCACCCGGGGACGGCCAATGTAGTAGCTGATACCTTGAGCCGGAAGCCGGTTAGTATAGGTAATTTGGTGTACATTCCAGTTGGGGAGAGGCCCTTTGCAGTTGATGTCCAGGCCTTGGCCAATCGGATGGTGAGATTAGACATTTTGGATCCTAGTCGAGTGTTGTCTTGTGTGGTTTCTCGCTCTTCCTTGTATGACCGCATCAGAGAGCGCCAGTATGATGATCCGCATTTGCTTGTCCTTAAGGATAGGGTCCAGCATGATGATGCCAGAGATGTGACTATTGACGATGATGGTGTGATGAGGATGCAGGGCCGGATTTGTGTGCCCAATGTGGATGGGCTTCGGGAATTGATATTAGAGGAGGCCCACAGCTCGCGGTATTCTATCCATCCAGGTGCCGCGAAGATGTATCAAGATTTGAGAAAGCAGTACTGGTGAACGAGGATGAAAAAGGATATTATGCGTTATGTAGCTCGGTGTCTCAACTGTCAGCAGGTCAAACATGAGCATCAGAGGCCCGGTGGTGTACTTTAGCGGATGGATATTCCGGAGTGGAAGTGGGAGAGGATTACTATGGATTTTGTGAGTGGTCTCCCCGTACCTCGAGGAAGTTTGATTCGATTTGGGTGATTGTGGATCGGCTGACCAAGTCCGCGCACTTCATTCTGATATGTACTACCTATTCTTCGGAGCGATTAGCAGAGATTTTCATCTGGGAGATTGCTCGATTGCATGGAGTTCCAGTTTCTATTATCTCATATAGGGGCACTCAGTTTACTTCCCAGTTTTGGAGGACTTTTCAGCGAGAGTTGGGTACACAGGTAGAGTTGAGCTCAGTGTTTCATCCTCAGACGGACGGGCAGTCCGAGCGTACCATTCAGATATTGGAGGACATGTTGTGTGCCTGTGTTATTGACTTTGGAGGTTCTTGGGCTGAGTTCTTACCGCTTGCAGAGTTTGCCTACAACAACATTTATCAGTCCAGCATTCAGATGGCACCGTATGAGGCCTTATATGGGAGACGGTGTATATCTCTGGTTGGTTGGTTTGAGCCCGACGAGGCTAGGTTATTGGGGACAGAGTTGGTCTAGGATGCTTTAGATAAGGTGAAGGTGATCCAGGAGAGACTTCGTACAGCTCAGTCACGTCAGAAGACTTATGCGGACAAGAAGGTTTGAGATGTATCTTATATGGTGGGCGAGAAGGTCTTATTGAAGGTTTCGCCCATGAAGGGCATTATGAGATTTGGAAAGAAAGGAAAGTTGAGTTCATAGGGCCTTTTGAGATACTTATGAGGATTGGGGAGGTGGCCTATATGCTTGCTTTGCCACCCAGCTTGTTAGGGGTTCTTCCGGTGTTCCATGTTTCTATGCTCCCGAAGTATGTGCGGTACCCGTCTCATGTTTTAGACTTCAGCACGGTTCAGTTGGATGATGATTTGACATATGATGTGGAGCCAGTGGCTATTTTGGGTCGTCAGGTTCGGAAGTTGCGGTTGAAGTATATAACTTCAGTGAAGGTACAGTGGAGAGGCCAGCCCGTGGAGGAGGCTACTTGGGAGACCGATCGGGAGATGCAGAGCAGATATCCTCACTTGTTTGAGGCTCCAGGTATGTTTCTTGACCCGCTCGAGGACGAGTGTTTGTTTTAGTTGGTAAGGATATGATGAACTGGCCCGTCGTCACGTGAGTTACCACCCGATTTCCCCCATATTGTGTTTCTCTATACTTCATTATTGGTATTTGAGGTGATCGAGTCGAATTGGATTGGTTTTAGATGGAAATGAGACACTTAGTCTCTGACAGAAAATCTTATTTTGGAAAAGTCAACCGGAAGTTGACTATTTAGTTAGAGGGCTCGGATGTGAATTCAGGTGATTCGGTTAGCTTTAGGAGATCATTTTTGACTTAGGGGTGCGATCGGAATTGATTTTGGAGGTCTGATGTAGAATTAGGCTTGAATTGGCGAAGTTAGTGTTTTGGCGAATTCCGATTGGTAGGTGAGATTTTGATTCGGGGGTCGGAATGGAATTCTGAGAGTTGCAGTAGCTCCGTTAGGTGATTTGGGATGTGTATGCGAAATTTCAGTTAATTCGGAGGTGTTTAGGTCGGGATTTTGATCGAATGCGAGTTTCGGAAGTTTTGGTTGAACTTAGGCTTGAATCCGTCATGAATTGGTGATTTTTGTGTTGTTGGATGTGTTTTTATGATTTGAGCGAGTTCGTATGATGTTTTAGGATAGGTTGGCTCTTTTGGTTAAGGTCCTGGGGGCCTCGGGGTGTTTTTGGGTGGTCAATCAGACCAATATTGGCCTTTGGGAGTTGCAGAAAATAACTGAAGTGTTGCAGAGATTTTTGCTCTATGCGATCGCATAGGAGGTTCTGTTAGGGGTTCTATTTTGCTCTATGCGATCGCGTAAGAGGGTGTGCGATCGCATAGGTTGGGAGGCTGTGATCTGCGATCGCAGGGGCAGTGATGCGATCGCATAAGAGGATTTTTGGAGGATGGATTTTTGTGCTATGCGATCGAAATAGGAGTGATGCGATCGCATAGGGTTATTTTACACCTGGGCAGAATGTTTTAGGGTCATTTCATTCGCGAACCAAGTTTATTTTCCACCATTGTTAAGCGACCTTGGGAGCTTTTGTCGCAATTTTAAGAGGGTTTCGACTGGGAATCGATTGAAGGTAAGTCCTATGGCCTAGAAACATCATCTAATTGTGATTTTAACACCTAGATTCATGGAAATTGATTAAAAAGGGAAGAACTAGGGCTTGGGTTTTTGAACTAGAAATTGGGATTGAGGGAGCATTTGGACCCCTATTTTGGTAAACTTTACATGTATAGACGCGTGTCGAGATAAGGAACATTTTGGTGTAAACATTTCTGACTTTCAAGAAGTCGGCCCGGGGCTCAGGTTTTGCAAATTTCGTGATTTTTGATATTTTTCGAGTCTTTTCGATTGGGTTATATCCCCTTAGCCTATTATAATATATTCGTTGTGGTTTTGTCCAGATTCGATGCGCGAGGAGGTCGATTCGCGAGGAAAGGGCATTGCCAGCTAGTCTTGGGTCGGCTAGAGGTGAGTAATTGATGTGAATGCTGCTTTGAGGGTTTGAAACCCTGAACTTTCACATCGTAACACTATATTGAGGCATGACACATATTATATGACAAGTGTGGGGTCATTTGCTGATGGGTATTGTGACTTGGTCCATCCCGAGTGTTATATCCGCTATATTGGCGATTGAGACGCATACCTTATCACTGTGAATTGGGCTTATAGCCACGTTTGGGGCCTTGTGCCAACTGTAGAATCGTTAGGGGATCTTCATTAATTTTTCCTCACTTGTTTGCATACATAGTACTCTCAGTCATGTTTTCAACTGTTAAAGTAATATAAGGACTGTGTTCATGAATATTAAATGAAAAAGATATGATGGCTGAGATCCCTATAGTATGTCATGCCCGAGTGCTTGTGAACTTATTTGACTGAGATGGGTCGAGGACCTGGTAGTGAGGATGTGTTTCCTTGATATGGATCGGGTTGCACGCCGCAGCGATGATATATTTATATTGAGACCGAGAGCCTGTTTGATGCCACAAGATGGCTGATATTGCGCTTGGGCTGTAAGAGTCCTTCCGGAGTCTGAATTGTCACGACCCGGATTTCCCACCATCGGGATCGTAATGGTGCCTACTTATGGTAGCTAAGCAAGCCAACTTATTTACCTTTTCATCATTAAACAATTATCTTAACAGCCTATAGAACCAATATAAAACACTAATTCTAATGAGGACAATAGCGGAAGTCTGTTTGTTAAATACGAATCAAAATACGGAACAGTTAAATATATCCTCTACCCAAGATTTGGTGTCACATTACTCACGAACTTCTAAGAATAAACTAAATACAAAGGTCTGAAAGAAATATAACAGCTGTCTGTCTCGAGACAATGAGGCAACAGTCAAATAAGAAAAGCATAAAGAAGAGACATCGGGCCTGCGGACGCCTGCAAGGCTACCTCAATCTCGTGATAATGAAATCCTGCTCCCGTACTACTGCTGCTGCTGCTCCTCAAAACCTGGACCTGTGCAAAAATGCATAGAAGTGTAGCATCAGCACAACTGACCTCATGTGCTGGTAAGTGTCTAGCCTAACCCCGGCGAAGTAGTGACGAGGCTAGACAGGACACAACATAAACCTGTGCAGTTATAAATATACAACGGAACATCGAATACAAGGCAATTAACAACATGGGAGGGGGAGACATGCTATGGGGAGATTCAATCTCAATAGTAATCCCAAATAACAAACTAGAACAACTTAAATTCACAATGAACAAGGAAACAATTCTCAATACAAACACACGGTATCAATAACTGTTGCGGGGTGCAATCCGCTCCAAAAATATCACTGTTGCGGCGTGCAACCCGCTCCACAAATATCACTGTTGCGGCATGCAACCCGCTCAACAAATATCACTGTTGCGGCGTGCAACCCGATCCACAGATATCACTGTTGCGGCGTGCAACCCGACCCATAAATGCCACTTATCAGGTATCGTTGTTACGGCGCGCAACCCGATCCTCACATATTATTGTTGCGGCATGCAACCCGATCCTCAATATCATTGTTGCGACGTGCAACCCGCTCCTCAATATCATTTAACAGATTGATTTCCCAAACAACAGTCACAATTAAGAGACATAAAAATAAGCAAATACTTGACAAGCATCCCTACGAGGGAAATAATCCAACAAGTTCAACCAAACGTCCCGGCAAGGGAATAATTAACAACGCTTTCTTACTTTTCCTCATCTCATAATTCACTCTTCTATTTTGAGCCAACGCTCCAATTAATCAAGTCAATTCGTATGCCTTCAATATTCGTATCACAGTTCGAGCCAATGCTCCCGAGAATCAATTAATCATTTTACCGTTCACATGTTATTCATAATATTTAGAAATCTTCCAATAAACACGGAGTTCACATCCAAGTCATGATAATCACATTATAAGGACTCACGGTCATGCTAGACACCGATGTATAGATACTCGTCACCATGCCTATACATCGTACTCGATCACATAGCAATTAGCAACAAGACTCAAGTCCTATTCTCTCAAGCTAGGGTTAAACCAAACACTTACCTCAAAGCCTTGAAATCCACTTAATCATCAACTATTGCTTTACCTCG
>MU787382.1:50766-66411 GCA_026770625.1 Nicotiana glauca
TCCAAACTCGAGGATCGGACCAAAACCCAATCACCCATAACCCCACGAGTCCAAATATATAATTTTTTTTATGATTCAACCCACAATTGAGGTTGAATCACCCAAAATTCTCAAAACCCTAACTCTACCCGAAACCCATAATTTCTACCTTGAATTTCATGATTTAGGGCTAGGATTTCAGTAATTAATGAAGGAAATTGAAGGAAACAAATTGAAAAATGCTTACTCAAGAAGTTTTGATGAAAGGGAGCTTCAATGGACGCCTAAGTCCTTGGAGAAGAAAGGGCTTCGTGTATTTTATGAAATTCCCATGCTACTGTTCTGTTTTTAACTTACAAATTCGCTGGGCAAAATTGCCCTTTGTGTTCGCGGGAGAGGGCCTCGTTCGCAAAGAGTAAACTGGGAAATACATCACGAACACGTGAAGGGGAACACGAGCGCATAGAAGAAAATGCTGGGGGCCTAGGGACTGTTATACGCGAACGCGATAAGGGGATCACAAACGCGGTGAAGGGGAAGGCTGAACTACGCGAACGCGTGAATGCAAGCGAACGCGATGAGTAAAATGAAGGCTAAGTCTTCTGAGTAAGCATGATGGTCAAACAAATCATCAATCCTCGGCAATGGATATTTGTTCTTTATCGTCACCTTGTTCAACTGCCGGTAATCAATACACATCCGTATCGAACCATCCTTCTTATTTACAAATAACACCGGCGCACCCCAAGGAGAAACACTAGGCCTGATAAAACCCTTCTCTAGTAAATCCTGCAACTGGTACTTTAACTCTTTTAACTCTAGCGGGGCCATGCGATACGACAGAATAGAAATGGGCTGCATGCCCGGAACTAGATCAATACAAAGATCAATGTCCCTGTCGGCCAGCATACCTGGCAGGTCTGAAGGGAAAACCTCGGGAAACTCCAGAATAATAGGAACCGAGTCAATAGAAGGAACCTCTGCGCTGGAGTCGTGAACATATGCCAGATAAGCTAAACACCCCTTCTCGACCATGCGTCGAGCCTTAACATAGGAAATAACACTGCGAGTGGCATGACCTCAGGTCCCTCTCCACTCTAGTCGGGGCAATTCTGGGAAGACCAAGGTCACCGTCTTGGCGTGGCAATCCAAGATGGTGTGATAAGGAAACAACCAATCCATCCCTAATATAACGTCAAAATCCACCATATCTAATAGCAGTATATCAACACGGGTCTCAAAACCCTCGAACACAACCACACAGGAATGATGCACCAGGTCGACTACTATGGAGTCACCAACCGGTGTAGACACGTAAACAGGAATATCCAAAGCATAAATAGACATAGCCAGGCAGGGTGCAAAATAGGAAGACACATATGAATATGTGGACCTAGGGTCAAATAGCACTGACGCATCTCTATCACAAACCAGAATAGTACCTGTAATAACAGCATCTGACGCCTCTGCCTCTGGCCTGGCTGGCAAAGCATAAAACCGGGGCGCAGCCCCACCTCCCTGAACCATGTCTCTAGGACGATTGGCCACCAACTAACCCCTATCTCTGGCGGTACGGCCTCCACCTCTATGGTCCCAACCTCCACCTCTATGATCCCTACCCCCGCCCCTGGCTGGCTGGGCAGGTTGTGGGTTAACTGGTGCCTGAATCATAGGGTGAGGACCCTGCTGCTGTGACTGTGTACCCCTCAATCTCAGGCAAGCTCTCCTGATGTGACCATACTCACCACACTCATAACATCTCCCTGTACGATGAGACTGGCCCTGACGGCCCAAATGACCTCCACGAACACTCTGAATAGGCTGTGCACTGATGGGCTGCTGATAAAAATACTACCCACGAAAACCACGGTCACCTGAGACACCCTGTAAAGCCTGGAGGGCTGACTGAAAAGGCCTGGAAGACTGGCCCCTATCATAAGAATCCCTGCCTCCAGATGAGGCACCACCGAATCGACCTGAGTGATGGGGCCTCTTGTCTGCCCTATAACCACCCCCTGTGGCAGAACCATCTCGATCCTCCGGGCCACATTTGCCGCCTCCTGAAAAGTAATGTCACTACCCGCCTCTCTGGTCATCTGAAGACGAATAGGCTGGATCAAACCATCAATAAATCTCATCACCTTCTCCATATCAATGTAGAGTATGACGAGGGAATGGCGAGCTAGATCGATAAAACCGGGTCTCATACTGGGTGACCATCATAGACCCCTGCTGGAGGCGCTCAAACTGCCTCCGATAAGCATCCCTCTGAGTAACAGGAAGAAACTTCTCTAGGAACAACTCCGAGAACTTATCACAAGTCAAAGGCGGCGACCCTCCTAGTCTGGCTGAACAGTAATCCCTCCACCAAGTCTTGGCAGATCCAGATAAACGAAAAGCCGCAAAATCAACTCCATTGGACTCCACAATGCTCATGTTCCGAAGAACCTCAAGGCAGTTATGTAGGAAATCCTGGGGGTCCTCAGAAGAAGCTCCGCTGAATGAAGCAGCGAAGAGCTTGGTGAATCTGTCCAACCTCCATAAAGCATCTGCAGACATAGCAGCTCCATCACCAGTCTGTGCAACTACCCCCGACTGAACTGCCGCAGCTGTCTGAACTAGTGGAACCTGAGTCTGGGGAGCTACCTGCTCTGGAGTATGTGCAGCAGGAGTCTGGGCTCCTCCTCTAGCCTGGGAAGTGGCTGGTGCTGCAGGAAGCAATCCTGCTCGAGTGACACTCTCCATGAGGCCAACCAACCGGACCAAGGCATCCTGAAGAACTGCGGCGTGCAACCCGATCCACAAATATGACTGTTGCAGCGTGCAACCCGACTCATAAATACCACTTATCAGGTATCGTTGTTGCGGCGCGCAACCCGATCCTTACATATTATTGTTGCGACATGCGAGCCGATCCTCGATATCATTGTTGCGGCGTGCCACCCGCTCCTCAATATCATTTAACAGATTGATTTCCCAAACAACAGTCACAATTAAGAGACATAAAAATGAGCAAATATTTGACAAACATCCTGGCAAGGTAAATAATCCAACAAGTTCAACCAAACGTCCCGGTAAGGGAATAATTAACAACGCTTTCTTACTTTTCCTCATCTCATAATTCACTCTTCTATTTTGAGCCAACGATCCAATTAATCAAGTCAATTCATATGCTTTCAATATTCGTATCACAGTTCGAGCCAATGCTCCCAAGAATCAATTAATTATTTTACCGTTCACATGTTATTCATAACATTTTGAAATCCTCCAATAAACACGGAGTTCACAGCCAAGTCATGATAATCACATTATAAGGACTCACGGTCATGCTAGACACCGATGTATAGATACTCATCACCATGCCTTTACATTGTACTCCATCACATAGCAATTAGCAACAAGACTCAGCCCTTATTCCCTCAAGCTAGGGTTAAACCAAACACTTACCTCAAAGCCTTGAAATCCACTTAATGCTCAACTATTGCTTTACATCGCGGTTCCACCTCCAATACAGTGATATCTAGGCATAATAAATTTAATAATATCAATAAAGACTCAATGACAACATCCCATAGCCTAGATACGAATTTTCTAGCATTATTCCAAAAATCCCAAAATTAGACACCGAGCCCACATGGTCCAAACTCGAGGCTTGGACCAAAACCCAATCACCCTTAACCCCACGAGTCCAAATATATAATTTGTTTTAAGATTCGACCCCAAATTGAGGTTGAATCACCCAAAATTCTCAAAACCCTAACTCTACCCAAAACCCATAATTTCTACCTTGAATTTCATGATTTAGGGCTAGGATTTCAGTAATTAATGAAGGAAATTGAAGGAAACAAGTCTAACAATGCTTACCCAAGAAGTTTTGATGAAAGGGAGCTTCAATGGACACCTAAGTGTTTGGAGAAGAAAGGGTTTCGTGTATTTTTATGAAATTCCTGAGCTACTGTTCTATTATTAACTTACAAATTCGCTGGGCAAAATTGCCCTACGCGTTCGCGGGAGGGGCCTCGTTCGCGAAGGGTAAACTGGGTAATATATCGCAAACGCGTGAAGGGGAACGCGAACGCATAGAAGAAAATGCTGGGGCCCCAGGGACTATTATACGCGAACGCGATAAGGGGATCGCAAACGCGGTGAAGGGGAAGGCTGAACTACGCGAACGCGTGAATGCAAGCGCGAACGCGATGAGTAAAATGAAGGCTAAGTCTTCTTAGTCAACTACTCTACGTGAACGTGAGAATACGATGCGAACGCGATGAAGGGGAAAATTGAAGCTTCGCGAACGTGTGAGTCCTAGCGCGAATGCGATGAGTAAAATCATTGGGCACCTGTTGCAGATTTTTTGCAGCTTTCGTAAGTGCAAAAACACCCCGAACCACCTCCAATTCACTCCCGAGCCCTCGGGGCTCCTAACCAATCACACACACTAACTCAATAACACCCCACGAACTTACTTGAGCGATCAAATCGCCAAAATAACATCAAAATCATTGAATCAAGCCTCAAAATCATCATTTTCATTTCAAACTTCATAAACTTCCAACCTTAGGTATTTAGGTCCGAAACACGTCGAACGACGTCCGATTTCGACCAAACTTCACCGAAAGCGCTTAAACAATATATAAGACTTGTACCGAGCGTCGAAACCAAAATATGCACCCGATACCACAGTCTTTTAATCAATTTTTATTTCCATTTTCTTTAACAATTTCAGAAAAACAATTTAACAGAAAAATTCTTTTACTCGGGTTCTAGACCTCGGATTTCGTCTCCGGGCACATGATCGAGTCCCATATTTTTCTAATGACCTTCCGGGACCGTCCAATCTCGGGTCCGGATCCGTTTACAAAAAATATTGACCAAAGTCAACTGTAATCATATTAATATCAAAATTCTTCAAATTTTCACATAATTCACATATTTCAATATAAAGATTTTCTGGCTATGTGCTCGGACTACGCACGCAAATTGAGGCAACTAAAAATGAGGTTTTCAAGGCCTCAGAAGCACGGAACGAGTGAGGAAATAGGAGATGACCCTTTGGGTCATCACATGTACACACCCCTTGTGAGCGCCGCCAACGTTAAATAAGTGGAGCGGGCTGCACGCCGCAGCAGGTACTAGAGTGTATCGTTATATGTGTTGCATCTTATAATGCATTATACCATTAACTGTATTATTGTTTTACATGTTTACACCGATATTGATCTGAACTGTTGGATATAGGTTACCTTATGTATTTTCTGCGATTTGTTACTTTCAGACTGTATTTATGTTTATTACTCACTAGGTCGGAGTACTCACTTTACTCCCTGCACCTTGCGTGCAGATCTAGGTTCTTCCCAGGCTGAGTAGATCCAGTTTGATCGAGCAGAGTTAGCTTTCGGGAGCATCGAGGTAGTTGCACGTCGTTCGCAGCCTTAGATTCCTCCCCTCTATCCCTATCTTTTGTTTCCGCATTATCAGACTTTAGACAGACTTGGTAGTAGAGTAACACTCTGTATTTAGAGGCTTATGTTCGTGACACCGAGTCCATGGTTGGGCTATATTCTGTATTTTGTTAAACTTTCGCATTTTTATCAGTATTTCCTAATCTTTGACTTAAATGATTTGGTGATTCACTGTTTTATATATCTATCTCTGTTTATCAATTGGGTTTAATATTGTAAATGGTCGGGCTTGCCTAGTAGTGTGTTGGGCGCCATCATGACCGGGTTGGGATCGTGACACGTCTATTATGAAACTAGGCCAACCGACACAAATCCCCAAATCAACCAGTATTTCATAAAAGACATTTCTTAGCTGTAGTTAATAAGATTTCATAACATGAGTCTAAATAACAAGTGCGGAAAATAACAAAAGCCTGACATCGGGGTGTCACAAGTCACAAGCAACTACAAGATCTGTCTAAGTACAATAATGGCTATAATATTCCCGAAATAAAGAATACTAAGAATAGTGTGAGGAAGATAAGAAGGAGAAGTGCAAGGGCTACCTTGCCGACTCCGAAATACCTGCTTGAAGAACGATCAGCACTCGCTATCGTGACCCGCAACTCCTGGATCTACACACAAGGTGCATGGAGTAATGTGAGTACGCCAAATCAATAAGTAATAAAAATAAATGAAAACTTAGCTGTAAGAAATTAGATAATTCCACGTCATAGCACTACAACAAATACGATAGGTTTCCAAAATAATATAGAAATCAATTATTCATCAAAACCCAGTTTCAGTAAAAATACTTTGAAAGATGTCTTATATAGTTTCAACAGAAAATCAATGAAGTTTAGAGTAAAAATAATAAAAGTCATAATCAGCCCTTCGGGCAAAACATGTATCGTAAACCTTACCTCGGGCAAAATATCAAAAGGACCAGCCCCTTGAGCTACCTCACAATTTTGAACAACTAATTTTTTACCACAATCAAATTTTATACTATTTTGGTGTAGATGTTTCTTTTAGGTCTAATCTTAATATTTTAAATTTTTATCTTACTCTTAATAGATTTTATTTAATAAAATTAAAAACTACAAAAAATATTCACATTCTTAGAATATAAGATTTATTCCTATGTTTAGATAGAAGAAATATATATATATATATATATATATATATATATATATATATATATATATATATATATATATATAGGAATAAAACTTAGGAATAAATCTTATATGTATGTATGTATGTATGTATGTATATGTGTGTGTGTATGTTTTTTTATCTTCTTTTATTTAATTAAAAAAAAGGTTAGGAAATTTTTTTTAGAAAAACCTCTGACCTCCCAAAATCCGCCACTCCTCACGTTTCCACTTCCCCACTTTCTCACTCACAACCCCCTATCCCTCCATAAAACACACACGCAGGGCTGGGACTTAAAAAAAAACCAAAAAAAGATAAAAAGAAGAAGAGAACAGAAGGGAAACGAACAAAAAGGAAAAGAACGAAAAGAGGTCAGAAAGGAAAAAGAAAGGAAAAGATTAGAAAGTAACATGGGCAGAAAAAAAAAGGATAAAAAAGAAAACAAGGGAAGTCAGGAGGAAAAAACGAGAAAGAGAAAGGGATTTTGAAAACGGAGTTTGAGATATTGTTCGCGGTTTCGAGTTCGAGGTTCTAGAAAAGTTAGCATTACTAGCTTTGGAAATTAGTAGATTGTTTGTGATTTTATTGTAAAAAGTTTCACAAAAAAAGATAATATTCGAATTTTCATCATCAACTGAAAGATAGTCTTATTCATTATATTTAACATATTCTTTTTATTCTACAATTAGAAAACACACACAAAAAAAGTATTACTACTGCTTGTTCAAAAATGGTATATTCATATTTCATGTATATTTATATATGTCATTTGGAGATGGTATATGTAGTTTGATACTGGTATAATAATTGAATTCATATGCTTCAGATATATTTTTATATGTAAGTTATTTGCAGGTATTATATATGGTATAGTTCTAGTATCATTGTAGTATTTGATGATTCATATGTTAATGTGTCTTGTTCGATTATTTTGTGATTGTTTGCCATATCTCTTGATTTTAAGTGTTGTCCATGTTTGAATATTTATATCATTCTATTTTTGTGCTCAAATAAATTTAAGACTATTAATTTTTAATTTAGTTAAATAAGCATGTGAGGGATGATTAAAAAGTCAGTTGAATACTGTGTTTCCCATTTTTACTTTATTTTTTATTTTTAGGTTTCATGTGCGTACTTACTAATTTGAGTATTATACAAGAATGATTTTTTTTTTTACTGTTCGTCCAAGAATTTAATTTAAATATTTTTTATTAAGGCTTCTTTTGTTTTAGTCATAATTTTTGTTAAATAATGTCATTTTAATCAGTTCATTAATTTGATAACAATATAACAGAAAGAGTGGTAAATTTTAGGTAGCAAAATGAATCATGAACTAATTGAGGACTTAAAGTAAAATAATAATAAAATTATACAAATTTATGTATCGAATATGAAAAAAACAAAATATTTGAGATGCTTTAAAACACTAGAAAAACTTTAGATGTAGTTTAAATATTAGCCCATGTGTTCATACCCGAACCTTGGATTGATATGCTTAAATAATAAAAGGATCATGTGCGCATTTCGCGTATCGATGCTTTTAGCTTTAAAATAATTTTATTATAACCATGTGTACATACCGTATCTTGGTTTAACATTTAATTTTAAAGAACTACCTTGTGTGTGTTTTGCATCTTGGTGAACACAGTTAATAAAAATATAATAAATTAAATGAAGTAGTAATAGACAATTCATAATTAATAAAGTACAAGAAGAGCCAAAAATTGATTTAAGCCTTACATCAGTCAATAAAGCGACCGTGCTAGAACCACGAGACTCGAGGGGTGCCTTATACCTTCCCCTCGGTTAACATAATTTCTTGCTCGGTCTTCTATTTTGTAAACCATAAATTAGGAGTCAAATGTTCCTTTTGATAAGGGATTAAATCAAAGGTGACTTGGCACACCAAAACTCAATTTCAAGTGGCGACTCTAAATAATCCCTATTCAAAACGTTACTTTAATTGGTCAAAAACGTTGCTTTAATTGGAAAAATTCTTCTAACTCAACCTCGTAATAGGGTTGCGAAAAAAGGGGTGTGACAACAATCACTCGTAATCAGCCCCTTGGGCAACAACATAAATCAAGAACATCCCCTCAGGCAACATCGTATCACTCACACAGAGTACTCGCGCTCACTGGGGGTGTGCAGACTCCGGAGGGTCTCCAACAGCCCAAGCGCTATCACAAGCCATCTCATGGCATAATAAATCAGGCTCTCAGTCTCTCATATATCACAAACAGTACAACTTGCTGCGGCGCGCAGCTCGATATCATGATATCCTGACAACACAGGCCATCGCCCTTACTCAGTCAAAAACCTCTCAAGCCACTCGGGCTAACAGAAAAACTGAGTGCTCAGCTCAAAATATCATTTATGCATCAAATCATAATAAATAAGACTGATTTATAAAATCAGAATAACAAAGCATGATTGAGTACAATTATTAAATAAAAACTGTAAGGAATTTTAGTAAAGAAATCCTCTAAGGGTCCAAACAGCTGGCACGAGACCAAATATGGCATTCAGCCCAAAACATATTAGTACTTTCTAACATAAGATAATGTCAAGTAGTTTTAGTCAAATACATAACTTAGTAGTTGCTAGGGAACGGACCAAGTCAATATCTCCGATGGTATACGCCCCTCACGCTCGTCATCTAGCGTATGCGTCACCTCAACATAGTACAATGATGTGAATTTCGGGGTTCATACCCTCAGAAAAATATTTACAATCATTACTTAGCTCAAACGGGAGCGAACTCTAACCCGTGATGCCTTTTCCTCTCGATCCTACCTCCAATTACTCCAAATCTAACCAAAATTAGTATCACATAATTAATACACAGTAAAGGAACCAAGTCCAAGCAAATATAATCATATTAACTCAAAAATCCCAAATATTGGCCAAACAAAACCCCCGGACCCACGTCTCGGAATCCAATAAAAATTATAACACTAGAATCCTTATCTCTCACGAGCCTATATATACCAAAATCATCAAAATAGAACCTCAAATGACCCCTAAAATCCCCAATCAAAGCTCTCCAAAACTCAAGCCCTAACCTTGAATTTCACCTCTACGTTCATGATTAAGTAGCAGATAATTCATCACAAACACCAAATACAAAGTCCAAAAAACTTACCTCACTGAAACCCCTCAATCCCTCCTCGAATTCCTGGCTTGGAGCTACAAAATCGCACAAAAATGGTGAAAGAATGGCTGAAATCACGAATATGCCTTTTATACATTTTGCCTAGCACTTTCACACATACGACCCATTTTACGCACCTGCGGGCCACTTCTACGGTCAAAATAACTGCATATGCGGTTTTAACATAAGTCACCAGCTTCCGCACCTGCTCCCCAGGCCTCGCACCTACGGGATCACAGGTGCTTTCAATCCCTTCACTCTTGCGATAAACTCCACATCTGCGATTGCTTTCCGCACCTGCGATCATCGCACCTGCGTTCCCCACTCTGCAGGTGCGGAAACAATAGAAGCAGCAAAATTTGCAGCAACAATTCAAGACCAATCCTTCCGTCAACCACCCAAATCCATCCAGAGGCCCTCGGAATCTCAACCAAACATGACAACAAGTCGTAACACTATTCAGACTTATTCGAACCTTCGGAACACTCAAAACAACAAATCACCCTAGGATTCAAGCCTAAGGATTCTAAAACTTCCGAATTTCGCAAACGATGCAAAAACCTATTAAACCTCATCCGAACGACCTAAAATTTCACACACACGTAAATGACATAACGGACCTACTCCAATTTCTGAAATTCCAATCCAACCCCGTTATCAAGATTTCCACTACTGGCCGAAAAACGCTAAATTTTTAATTTTACCAATTCAAGCCTAAATCTATTCCGGACCTCCAAAATACATTCTGATCATTCCCCCAAGTCTCAAATCACCTAACGAAGCTATCTGAACCATAAAAACCCAATTCCGAGATCATTTCCCTACATGTCAACTTTCGGTTGACTTTTCCAACTAAATAACCAACTTAAGAGGCTAAGCGTCTCATTACACCTACCACCACTCCGAACACAACACCACCAATACGATATGACGAAATATAGTTGAACAACTTACAAGGAAGCAGAAATGGGGGAAACAGAGAGGTAACTCATGAATCGACCGGCCCGGTCGTTTCAATATTCTTCTAAGGTATTCTCAAATATGAGACTCAAGGCCCTTACATATCACCTCAGTTGGGAAGCTCCCGACCTAATGTTAACTTTAAGGCTTGATTCCACCGAAGAGCTCTACCCTCCATATTAGTCATCGCTAGTTTCACCTTCAATTCCTCAAGAGATCCATCTGTGAGCACGTGATGTTTCCCCTATGTATGAATTATTTCCAAAATTCAAACAAAATGATTTTTTTTTTATTTTTACAATTTTTGTGAGTTTTGGTGTCATTTTATGATAATTTTTTGTATTTTATTTGTGCATTTTAATTCATATAAAAAATGCAAAAATACGCATTTGTATTTAGGATCGAATTTCATATTTTAGGATTAATTGATAATTTAATTGCTTTTAGAATAAAATATAAAGAAAATAAGAAAAATGGTTCGCTTTTGCATTTTTAATTGTGAACTCGTCACAAAATAGTCTTAAACAATTTTAGGAGTTAATTAGTTTGATTTTTTAAAAAATCAGAAAAAATGAAATATAAAGATACAAAATGACAAAAAAATAAATAAAAGCAAATAAAGAGAAAAGAAAATAAAAAGAAGGAGAAAAACAAAGAAAGGTGGACTGCCTAATGCAAAAATCACAATTGGGCTATTTGAGTTAATAGTTCAGCCCAACCGACCCATCCCAAATGTCCCACCCGGCCCGCCCCTCCTTTAGAACAAAACGACAATATTTCGTCTAACGATATCTGGGTCGTCGATTTCTCATCATCCAACAGCCATAGTTGAGCTTCACTTTGACATAAGAATGTCCAAAAATCAATTAAACCCTAAAAAGTGTAAGCTGCTTTCCTCATATCTCTGTAACGCCGCCGCCGGCGATGCCACCTTCACCAATCCGTCCCAAAATAACACCACAAATTCTTCTCTTCGTTCTCTATCCGAATCCGCTCCCCTCTTCCGCCAAATCTTACTCAAACGCCTCGAATCTTCGTTGGAAAGTTTTCCGGCCACGACGCCAGTTACGCCAATGGCCGCCAAATCAACAACGTAGATTTTCCTCAGCCTCTTCATCTCAAATACCTAAGTCCCTTCCCTCAAATATGACCAAAATTGTTCGAATTTTGATTTGAACTTTTCCGACCAAAACCCTAAATGTGCCAAATTGTACCAAATTGGCACAATATGATCCTCTCACCATCTGCATGAAGATTTCACCGTCTAGGGCATTCAAATATCATCAGAAATGGCCGAATTGAAAGATGTTAATTGGCCAGAGTTTTTTACCAGTAAGTCTGTTTTTCCTTTTGTGTTTTGTTTTCTTAGTTCCTAATTAGTTTAGTTTGCATTGTTCTTTGCTGATTAGTTCAATATTCTTTCAATGTCCACATGATTCTTTAGCCTAGCTCAATCCGAGTTAATTAGTTTCATTAGAACAACTGTCTAAGTTAGTTTCTGCTTTATCGATGTTGTGTTTCTCATGTTCTAATTGACTGATTAAGTTTTAGTTTGTTTAATTTTTGGTTTAGTATGATTGAAGTCTTTTTTTGTGTTTGATCTAGTTGCTGATTATGTTCTTCAGATTATATTAGCTTAGTTTAAACTTTTTTTAAACTTTAATTAGTTTAGTGATATCTTAGGTTTAAAGGACTGGTTTAATTGTTAGTTTGTTTAGTGTTAGGGGGTTTGGGTCGATTAATTTGGGGTTAGTTTAGACAGGGGGTAAATTTCAGGGATTAGGGGTTGGTTTGGTTATAGTTGTAGTTTTAGTTTAATTCCAGGGGCAATTGGGGAAATTCAGGGCATGGAATCTAGCTAGAATTCCCTAGAAGCTTCTAGGTGTGGGTGTCAAGGTACTTTCAGTTAAAATAAAAGGTGTGACTTGAGTCACAAGGCAAGAAATAAGGGACAAAACTAAAAATTGAATAAGGACTTAAAAAGAAGGCTAAAAGTCTGTGGAGCTCACTTTGTGCTAGGGTTGAAATTGGGGTAGCTTTGGATTTCTGGTTTTGTTTTGGTCACCTGGAGGGGGCTGGAATTACTCTGCAGCTTACAGATCCTATTTTGAGTGTATTCAATTTCAATTGAGTCCATTGGGTTTGGTTACTTGCCGTTGCTGTTGATTTTCAAACTTATTCTGGGCTGTGCATTTGGATCTAATTGGAACTCCATTGGCCTGCTGTGTTGAAGCTGCTGCTGACTTCCTTTTGTTCTTTGTTATATTGAAATCCAGGTACACATTGTAACTTCTCTGATGAAATGGAAATACAGTGCATTTTGATATTGGCTGAAACTCCTGCTGTGTTTAGTCGTTTTGGCCTTGTATTTATTTAGTTTTGTGGTATTGAAACTGTATCAAATTAGTTGTGTTACCTCAATTTGTTTATCGACCAGTAGATCTAAGATCTGTACCTAAAGTGGACTCTGTGAGTTGTCATTCTTAGGCTGAAGTGAGTAATGTCAATAGGCCATCGTACAATTAATTTTTTTGGTTTATATGTGTGTTAGTTTTGGCTAAACAATTGTAGAATTTAGTTTTTTATAGGTTAAACATGTCATTATAATTAGTTTGTTATAGTTTGCCTGTTCCCAAGCTCATTAGAATACAATAGTGGTTAAGCTGAGAAATAGGAATTCTAATAATGAACCAAAGTCTGATAAAACAGTTAGCATGTTTAAATTTATTATCGTTTCGTAATTGACAACTGGGATCTCGTATTGTTATTGGCAGAGTTAATGGCTATAGTATTGATAAATCTAAGTTTGACAGTAAATTGATTGTTTACCTTTTGAAGTCAGAAGGGTGTGATGGTCTATTTAGATGATTTTTAAAATTGACATGCTATAGTCTCGTTCAATTGAGTGAAATATCGTGCTAGTTTCAGTGGGTGTTTGGTTTGGATTTAGTTGGAGTAATATGTTCAAATGGTGGTTTGCTAATTCAAGGATTCGATCCCTTAGCCTCATGAATGAGGCATGTTCCATCATCGCCCGGATTGGGCCTGCCTGAGGCCCACTATTGAAAGGCCTGATCCAGCATACATATTGGGCTTCTGGACCCAAGTCTGAAACAACATTTGACTTGTTAGTGTTTACGCGACAGACTGAAGGCTTTTTTTCTTCTCTATAACAAATTAATTAGGACTTTTTCCTTTATTTTAGAGACAAAATTAAGTAGATAATTGTAGTTGCTCTTAGATTGGCTTTAAAATAAAATGAGATGAGCCTCGCCGAATAAAACTATAAATTGTGGGGCCTTCAATAAATGGTTATGATCAAGTATCTAGAATTCAGGATGGGCCGTTTAGCGAATTTCACGGCCTTCACCAAAGATAAAAATGCGTTAGTATCTTTAGGCGCGTACTTTAATAAAAATTACCTTCCTAAAATTCGGGTGCACATTTATGTGACCCAAATCCAAATCTCAACAGACTCGAAATGTGTTGACAACCATGGGTGCACTGGTGCGACGTGGTTTGATACGCATTTTTACGACGTTTCAATTCCTGCTAAAAAAATAATAAAAGCGATTCAAAGTTAAAAAGCACATAAGTTAAAACATGTTGTAAAATCATATAAATAAGCTAAATATGACAGTTGAGTGACCGTGCTAGAACCACGGAACCGGGAATGCTTGACACCTTCTCCCGAGTTATCAGAATTCCTTACTCGGATTTCTGGATCGCAGACTATTAAACAGAGTCAATAATTTCCTCAATTCGGGATTCAACCGGTGACTTGGGAAACCATTAATCTCCCATGTGGCGACTCTGAATCTTAATAAATAACGAATCCCGTTCGATTGTCCTTTAAATGGAAAAACTCATTTATGCCCTTGCGGGTATAGTGAAAAAGGATGTGTGACAGCTCTGGCGACTCTGCTGGGGAAAAAGACCCAGAAATTTTGTTCAGGTTCAGAATTCGAGCTTAGTTAAATTGTTCTATTTGGCTTTATCTGATTTTCCTACATGTTTTATGCCTCATGTGCTAATTGTTTTACCGCTTTGATATTTGTTGAATTGTATATAAACTGTCGTGAATCCCTTCCTCTTTATGAGTCTTCTACATCATGGAGAAGGGTGCACTTCGTGTAGCTTCTCTTCTGTTTAGAGTCTTTCCCTATTTTAGAACGAAGTTTGGATAAGTTGCAAAGCCGGCGGAGCTTCTGTATCTCCGGTACGCTGCCTCCCCCTCGGCCCGAGTTGTCCGCTCGGGTAAGTCAGGTCTAGATCAATAAACCTAGGGTTTAAACATAGAAGAACAATAAACTCATGTTGGACCCCTAGTAGGACGCTTGCATTTGACTTAGGGGACTCAACAAGGGGTTGAGTCCGTCTAGGAAAGGTGACCTGAATTGAAATGACCATCCTGATGCATCTTACGTGCTACGTGCGCATTCATTTGCTCGGCTCTGCACGTTGACTGGCTTGTGAAAAATTGTGACAATAGCNTTCCAAAATAAAATATTTGCAAAAATGGCCACTTTTCCCTTTAGTCATTAAATCCCCTCTAAATAAAAGTGCAGGATGAATTCAAATAACATCGAAATCTTCTCAGTCCTGAGCGAGATACCCCTAAAGCTCTATATGTGGTGGGACGACCTAGGAACTGGAAGTAAAGAAACGGCAGTCAAAATTTTGGGCGGCCTTGTTGGACTCATAAACATAAAGCCGAGAAAGGATATTGTTGAAGCATTGATACCGTTCTGGGACCCAACACGTAATGTCTTCCGATTCTCAGATTTTGAACTCACATCGATATTTGAAGAGATGGCAGGGTATGCAGGCCTCAACGGGAACCTGCGAAGTAGATATCCCTTAGCACCAAGACCGGTCACACTCCACAGATTCTTAGATTTTTTGGACATCAGTCGGGATATCCAAGACCCGTATCTACCAGAAGGGTATTGC
>MU787382.1:66687-78720 GCA_026770625.1 Nicotiana glauca
GTTTGGATAAGTTGCAAAGCCGGCGGAGCTTCTGTATCTCCGGTACGCTGCCTCCCCCTCGGCCCGAGTTGTCCGCTCGGGTAAGTCAGGTCTAGATCAATAAACCTAGGGTTTAAACATAGAAGAACAATAAACTCATGTTGGACCCCTAGTAGGACGCTTGCATTTGACTTAGGGGACTCAACAAGGGGTTGAGTCCGTCTAGGAAAGGTGACCTGAATTGAAATGACCATCCTGATGCATCTTACGTGCTACGTGCGCATTCATTTGCTCGGCTCTGCACGTTGACTGGCTTGTGAAAAATTGTGACAATAGCAGTGTTAGGACTAAGTGAGGGTACCATTTGTTTGAAAAACCCAATACCTAAATAATACTGAAATGCTGCCGGATTTTTAAAAAAATGAGAAAAAATTAAAAAAAATAAAAAAAATATTTGAAAAAGAAATTGTTGTCCAAAATAGCTTTGCTTTTGGACAATCGACCCGAACTATGCTGGTTTGATTCTCACCGGATGTGAGATACGTAGGCAACCCTCATCGGGTCCAACCACCCTTTTTGCAAAAATAGCCAAAATGCCAAAATTTTAATTTTTATCCAATAAGTCGGGTGACGCCATTCTTGTTGAAAAATAAGCCGAATGTCCCCAAAAGNTAGATATCCCTTAGCACCAAGACCGGTCACACTCCACAGATTCTTAGATTTTTTGGACATCAGTCGGGATATCCAAGACCCGTATCTACCAGAAGGGTATTGCACTTTGCACTTCCTCTATCATCGGTATGGCAACCCAAAAGGCTTTGAAGAGCCCAACACCGACCTGACTCACGCTGGAAACAAAGACAAATGGGAAGCCCGGCGGGGGTTAGCATTCATGATGGCTTTTCTAGGAATTTTGGTTTGCCCAAGGAAAGACGATCACATAGACCTTGGGCTATTAGGGATGTTGGATGTGGCTACAAAGAAACCTACTAGCACGGTGGTTCCTTTAATCGTAGCAGAGATGTATCGAGCTTTAACCAAATGCCGAGAGGGCGAGAAATTCTTTCAAGGATGTAATCTCTTACTACAAATGTGGATTCAAGAGCATCTATGTCATTGTACAGGGTATATGAATTTTGGGTTAACTGGGCTTAGTTGTATCAAAGAATTTGAAACTCGGGTCACAGGCATTGAATTTCCTGAGGGTGATGAGGCATGGTCGTCGTGCTTGAGATCATTGACTGCAGATAAGGTTGAGTGGGCTTATGGGTGGCTTCCCGCTACTGAAGCTGTCTACACATCAGCAAAGGTTCCCTATATTCTTTTGATGGGCATCCGAAGCATACAGCCTTACGCTCATTACCGGGTTTTGCGACAACTTGGGAGATTCCAGACAGTATACAATGATGAAGACCTGAGTGAGCAAGTCATTGAGTTAGGCCCGAAGGCTGTATTTCCTGAAGGAAGAATCCGAAAGATATGGAATGAGTGCCGGTTCCTCGAGCCTAAAACCATAATACTGGACCAAGCTAGAGGCGAGGTAGATCCCAAGTATCTGACGTGGTTTGGCAAAAGATTCCAAATCCCAGAGAGACCCGCTAAAAGACCGCACGTGCAGCAATTTACTGATGGGGTGTAGGTTCAATGGGATTGGCAAGCAAATGGAAAGTAATACCGAGCTAAAATAGGATAGTTGGAGCAACAGGTCCGAGACCTCCAATTTGACAAGAGTGTACCGGCTGCAGCCGATGAGGGTGATAAAAAGAAATTAGTTCAGGAGAATGAAGCACTCAAAGCCCAAATTAAGCAAATGAAAAAAGATGCCAGGAACCAAGAAAGAAGTCCATCTGATGAAAGGTTGATCAAAGGGTTAAGGATACAAATCTCGGACTGCCAAGAAGAATTAGAAAAGTTCGAGGGAAACATGGCAAGGCTTCGGGCATAGTGGGCCAAGAAGGCTGCGGAAAGAGCCCAGTTCGTACAACAATTGAAAAGAATTACGAGGGAACCATCGCCAACATGAGGAGAAAAACGAATACTCTGGAAGAAAAAGTGGCCCGGCAAGATAAAGAATTTCAGGCGGGGAGGGGCCGTTGTTATGAGTTGATCGCCGAGATGCAAAGGGAAATAAAATTGCTACAAGACCTTCACCTCCAGGATTCCCAGGTACTAGAAGCTCGTACCCAACAGATAATCCGACTTCTCCGAGAAAAGGGCAAAATCAGGGAAAGGATCTGAAGCATTGCACACTATATCGTCAAGAGATGCCAGGACGGTGAACGGATGGGTCGTACCACTTTCTTTGCATCAGTGATGATATTTGTTCGATAGGTCATGAAGGATTTGGAGCAATTGCAAAGGGGTCTTGCGCGCAGGCCCGCGGCGATGACGAATGATGCCCCGCGGGTCCCAGGGTTTGAAGCTTTGATGTACTCCTAGGTTAAGTCAAGTCTGTACTTTGTTTTTAAGTCAATTTTGCACTCTCCTTTTTGAAAATGAAAAACAAATAGTCGGGTAGTTTTGTAATCATAGTTGACATTGATGAAAATTCAAAAATTCCTAAAAAGTTGTTCTTTATTTCTTGCATTTAATTTTACACTTATTGACAAGAGCTACGCTTGGTTTGATTCATGCGGTGTCATGATGCGTAGGCAATCTCCATAGGATCCGACCATAGCCATATGCAAAGAGAAAATACAACAAGAATAAAAGCCAAAAAAAGAGCGGAAAAACAAAGAAAAAACGAGAGAGAAACAAGAAGAGAAGAAAATCCACAACAAAGAGACAATGGCAAAACAAAAATAAAGAAACAAAGGCAAGAATAAAAGAAAGACATCACAGTCGAGAATAAATAAAGTCGGGATGACGCAAGCGGTTGAGCAAATGCATAATAGAAACCGTTAACTGCCTAGGTGCATTCATTCCCCAAACGTGCTGTTATCTATTTGTTAATTCCCTAACCGCTAACAACGTTGTTGTTGATGATGAGATCATGCAAGTGGTTCAGTTGACTGGCATTCTGGCAACCCACCCATACAACACCCATTCTAAAGATAAATCAGAAATGGTCAACTAAGAGTTAGAAGCGAGCATCGTCGACCCGTCTAGGGAGGAAGAAGTTGTGGATGTCAACGCCATGAAAGAGGAGATGTATAAATTGAAGCAACAGATGGCCAAAATGTACCAGGCCTGGGCAAAGGGACACCGACACCAACTTATCCTGCTAACCCTGCCTACATCCCACCATTAGCTCAGCCACAAGATCCTCCTACAGTGAACTCCTCTCTTGCCTACCCTACCTACCAGCAATACTACGCAACTACTTCCCAAACACCACGACTTCCACCACCCAAACAAATCCCAAGCCCTCCACCTCCGACCACTCCCGTGTTTGTGGCTCCTCCACCCGCCACATTATAGAGATCTTCTAGTGAATCCCTGTTTCAAACTCAGGAAACCCATTATTACCCACCGGAACCCACCTTCAACCCGCCAGCATCATATCCTTACACTCCCCGTCTGGATATCTCATCTGAAGAAAAGAAGCCTCCCAAAAACCCTGAGCAGGAGGAGATGATACGAAAGGTGAAAAGCTTGGAGCAATCATTCAGAAATATGCAAGGCCTAGGAGGGCAGGTGAGTGTGGCCTACAAGGACTTGTGCTTGTTTCGTGACGTCCAGTTGCCCACATGATTCGAATTACCCAAGCTTGATCTGTACGACGGACATGGTGACCCATCAGCCCATCTGCGGGGATTTTGCAATAAGATGAGAGGCGCTGGGGGAAGGGATGAGTTATTAATGGCATACTTTAGTCAAAGTCTCAGTGGTGCTGCTTTGGAATGGTACACGCGGCAAGATCATGCTTGATGGTACACCTGGGATGATTTGGCCCAGGCATTCGCAGGCCATTTTCAGTATAACTTAGAGATTGTCCCGGACCGGCTATCATTGACCAAAATTGAGAAGAAGCCGGTGGAAAGTTTCAGAGAGTACGATTTTCAGTGGAGAGAACAGGCCGCAAGAGTTGATCTTCCAATGAAGGAAGGCGAGATGATCAATTATTTTCTGCAGACTTTGGAGCCTACTTATTATGGTCATCTAGTATCGGCTGTTGGAAAAAATTTTAATGAGGTAGTAAAAATGGGAAGTATGGTGGAAGAGGGTCTCAAGACTAACAAAATTATGAGCTATTCGATGATTAAAGCAACTACCCAGGCCATCCAAAGCGGCACTGGAGGGGTATTGGTAAAGAAGAAAAAGGAATATGTTACAGTAGTAGAATCAAGAGCTTGGTCCAGGGGTCCATCACTATATTATCACCAACCACGCCCCCATCCCCAAACCTATCCACACAACCCATACGGTCTGCCACAACACTACTATCCACCTCCCGCCCCCCACTTCTCTGTTAACCACGCCCAAACCTACCCTCAACCTCAATTGCCATGGCGTGCACCCACCCTACAAAATACTTACCATACTCATAATACCTACCCACCTCCGAGAGCCTAGAAAAACCCCACTGGACCCGGTTTTCGACCCAACCCTGTTTCTAAAAATGACAGGCTACAGAAGAAGAAAACTTTCACACCATTGGGAGAATCTTACACCAACTTATACCACAAATTGAGACAATTGGGCATGTTAAGTCCAATTGAACCCAAAATACCAAATCCTCCCCCAAGGAACCTGGACCATACGGTGAATTGCGAGTATTGCTCGGGTGCCTGGGGGCATGATACAGAGAAATGCTGGCATTTGAAAATGGACATCCTGGAGCTCATTGATACCCGCCGAATTGAGGTGCATGCTCCAGAGACGCCTAACATCACTCAGAATCCATTGCCAACCCATCATGAGACTCATATGATTGAGTTAGTGCAAAAGGGGGAATCTGAGAAGCCGTCACAAACCATGATGATGATCAAGGCCAGTGAAGACAGGTCACATGAGAAACAAACCAGTGGGAAAGAATCGATCAAGGAAGGAGAGACAGTAAGGAAATCGGTGTGGGTGATAAAGAAGGAGCCGTTGAACAGTGATGCAGTAAAACAAGAACCAGTCAAAGTGGTGGTACCGGGAGCAGTTTCCAAGCCCGTTTTAACCGTGAAAGGGGCTCACACGGAGCTAGTTATCGTTAAACCAGTGACTCAGTTGCCAATAGTCAGTGAAAAGGTCATCCCATGGAATTACGGTCGAGTGACTGCGACGTACAATGGCACGGAAGTTAAGGAAGAAGTTTGTGAAACCCATGGGCTCACTCATTCAGGGAGATGCTTTGCCCCTGAAGAGTTGAGAAAGGTTAAAGCAGCCAAAGACAATCCAGCACCTGTAAAAAAGGGTCGTAACTGAAGAAGAGGATGAAGACTTCTTAAAGAAGATGAAGGCGCAAGATTATTCCATTGTAGAACAGTTGAGGAAAACCTCGGCACAGATTTCATTGTTGTCTCTATTGATTCATTCGGACGAGCATCGCCGGGAGTTGATGAAGATTCTGAATAAAGCCCATGTTCCGGATAAGATCTCTGTGAATCATCTAGACAAAATAGCAAACAAAATCTTCGAGGTCAACAGGGTCACATTTTCTAATAATGAGCTGCCTTTGGAGGGCACTGAACATAATAGAGCGCTCTACCTCACGGTGAAATGTGAAGACTCAGTGGTCACCCGGGTGCTAATCGACAACGGGTCCAGTGCAAACATTTGTCCTCTATCCACCTTGGAAAAGTTAAAAGTGGACAGTAAGAGGATCCACAAGAATAGCATTTGCGTGCGGGGATTTGATGGAGGAGGAAAGCACATAGTCGGGGATATTGTGTTGTAACTGACGATAGGACCAGTTGAATTTACTATGGAGTTCCAAGTGCTCGACGTGGCTGTTTCTTACAATCTCTTGCTAGACCGGCCTTGGATTCATGCAGCAAAAGTAGTGCCTTCTACCTTGCATCAGATGATCAAATTCAAGTGGGACCGACAGGAAATTGTTGTGCATGGGGAGGATAGTTCGTGTAATACCATTATGCCTTTCGACGAAGCTGAGGACAACAAAGGTTTATGGGTTTACCAAGTCTTGGATACAGTATCAGTTGCAAAAATCTCGGAAGGAGAGTGTATTCATGTGCCCAGGGTAGCTGTTGCATCTGTCATGGTGGCTTCGGAAATGATAAAGAATGGATTCTTACCTGGAAAAGGCTTGGGTGCTTCGTTACAGGGCATCATACAGCCGGTATCTCTTCCTGGAAACCTGGATACTTTTGGTTTAGGCTTTAAGCCCACTACTGCTGACATAATGCGAGCTAAGAAGATGAAAAAAAGAGCATGAACCCTTCCAAAACCCATACCCCGCTTGTACCGTTCCTTTGTCCTGCCTGGTACTAAGAGGCACCCAACAATGGTAATGTCTCATTCTGTGATGATGGAACCCGACAAGGAGCTGATTGAGAGGTTTGAAAAGCTGTTTATCGATGTGAATGTGGTGGAGGCAGCCGAAGGTCCAAGCAAAGCAGATGTGCAGTTCGTGGGGCCCCATGTAAAGCTTAATAATTGGGAAGCTACTCCTCTTCCTACCCGGAGGGAGTCGTGGCAGTTAGTCTTGATTTTCCTTTCAGTTTAATCTGGATTATTTCCAAGGTTGTAATTCGGATGCTATGTTCTGTCTGTTTGGATGAGTTAAACCTTGTTATCTTACAATTTTAATGAAATGCAATTTCTTTCCTTTTGCATTCCTGATATCCTTTATTTTGTCTTTCTTTTCTTTCTTGTACAGTCCCTTTTATGCTGGTTTCACTGACGTGTCATGCACGAGGAGTCTCCGGCCTAGTCTTGATTACCAATCTAACTCCGAAATAATAATACAAGAAATTGAGTGTGATGACGAGGTAGAATATGATGATGAGGAAGCCTTTGAAGAAATTAGTAAAGAATTAAGCCAATTTGAGGAAAAACCCAAACCTAATCTGAACGACACACAGGAAATCAATTTAGGGGACCAGGAAAATGTACGGGAAACAAAAATAAGCATCCATTTGGAGCCTTCGCTCAGAGAAGAGATAATAAAAGTGCTGCTTGAGTAAAAAGATGTTTTTGCGTGGTCATATGACGATATGCCGGGTTTAAGTACCAATTTGGTGGTCCACAAATTGCCCACAGACCCGGCATGCCCTCCTGTCAAGCAGAAGCTGAGGAAATTTAAAACAGATATCAGTGTAAAAATCAAAGAAGAGGTCACTAAGCAGTTTAATGCGAAGGTCATCTGGATCACCCGGTATCTCACCTGGTTAGCTAATGTTATGCCTGTACCAAAACAGGATGGAAAGATCAGAGTGTGCGTTGATTACCGTGATCTTAATAAGGCGAGTCCAAAAGACAACTTCCCATTGCCAAACATCCATATATTGATTGACAAATTGTGCCAAACATGAGATTGGTTCGTTTATGGATTGTTATGCGGGCTATCACCAGATTTTAATGATGAGGAAGATGCGTAAAAGACGGCATTCATCATGCCTTGGGGGACGTATTGTTATAGGGTCATGCCATTTGGGTTGAAGAACGCAGGGGCAACATATATGAGGGCAATGACCACCATGTTCCATGACATTAAACATCGAGAAATTGAGCTCTATGTAGACGACATGATCATAAAGTCAAGGAAGCAATGTGACCATGTTAAAGACCTGAGAAAGTTTTTCCAGAGGCTCCGCAGGTACAACCTCAAACTTAATCCAGTGAAGCGTGCATTTGGAGTTTTGTCGGGGAAGTTTTTGGCGTTCGTGGTAAGTCGACGCGGTACTGAGTTAGACCTGTCCAAGATCAAAGCCATTCAGGAGTTACCACCACCAAAAATCAAGAAAGAGGTGATGAGTTTGCTCGGCAGGTTGAATTATATCAGCAGGTTCATTGCCCAGCTTACCACAACTTGCGAGCCTATCTTTAAGCTGCTAAAGAAAGATGTCGCAGTCAGATGGATGGATGAATGTCAGGCAGCATTTGACAAGATTAAGGAGTATTTGGCCAGTCCACCTGTGTTGGTTCCGCCAGAGCCGGGAATATCCTTGATCCTCTATCTGACAGTTTTGGATAACTCTTTTGGTTGTGTACTGGGGCAGCATGACATCACAGGAAAGAAGGAGCAGGCGATTTACTACCTCAGCAAGAAGTTCACATCTTATGAGGTAAAGTACACTCAGCTTGAGAGGACGTGTTGTGCTTTAACCTGGGTAGCGCAGAAATTGAAACATTACTTGTCATCATATACCACCTATCTTATCTCGCGGTTGGACCCATTGAAGTACATTTTTCAGAAGCCCATGCCCATAGGGAGGCTCGCGAAGTGGAAACTCTGGCTCACGGAATTTGATATTGTCTACGTGACCCGTACTGCGATGAAAGCACAAGCAGTGGCTGATCATCTAGCCGAGAACCCAGTTGATGATGAGTATGAACCTTTGAAGACATATTTCCCTGATGAGGAGACAATGCATGTCGAGGAATCAGAACAAGTCGAAAAGCCAGGGTGGAAGTTGTTATTTGATGGAGCTGGCAATACCAAAGGCGTCGGGATAGGAGCGGTACTTATTTCTGAGACAGGGCAACACTACCCTGTTACGGCTCAATTTTGCTTCTACTGCACCAATAACATGGCTGAATACGAGGCATGTATCTTGGGTTTGAGGTTGGCTATAGACATAGGTGTCCAGGAGATCTTGGTCATGGGTGACTCGGATCTTTTGGTTCACCAGATTCAGGGAGAATGGGAGACAAGAGACTTAAAGCTCATACCGTACCGACAGTGTTAGCATGAACTTTATCAACGGTTTCAATCGATAGACTTCAGGCATATTCCAAGGATTCATAATGAAGTTGCTGACGCTTTGGCCACTTGGGCATCGATGTTGCATCATCCAGATAAGGCTTATGTGGACCCGTTGCAGATTCAGGTCCGAGATCAGCATGCCTATTGTAACATGGTGGAAGAAGAGCTTGATGGTGAGAAGTGGTTTCATGATATCAAAGAATACCTCAGGATGGGAGTATATCCGGCACAGGCCACAGGGGATCAAAAGAGAGCCATTAGACTCTTGGCAAGCGGATTTTTCTTCAATGGAGGAGTGTTGTGCAAAAGAACTCCAGATCTTGGTTTATTAAGGTGCATGGATGCTAAACAGGCCACAGCTATCATGACTGAGGTACATGCGGGAGTTTGTGGACCTCATATGAGTGGATATGTATTGGCTAAGAAGATTCTTCGAGCAGGTTATTATTGGCTTACTATGGAACGGGATTGTATCAGTTTCGTGCGCAAGTGTCATCAATGTCAGGTACATGGAGATTTGATTCATTCTCCACCATCTGAATTGCATAGAATGTCAGTACCATGGCCCTTTGTTGCTTGGGGAATGGATGTCATTGGGCCGATCGAGCCAGCGGTGTTAAATGGGCACAGGTTTATTCTGGTAGCCATTGATTATTTCACTAAGTGGTTGAGGCGAAAACTTTCAAATCGGTGACCAAGAAGGCAGTGGTCGATTTTGTGCATTCGAATATCATTTGTCAATTCGGAATCCCGAAGGTAATTGTCACAGGCAATGGTGCCAATCTCAACCGCCATCTGATGGCGGAGACATGTCAGCAGTTTAAGATCACGCACCGCAATTCCACCCCATATCGTCCTAAGGCGAATGGAGCGGTCGAAGCACCTAACAAGAACATCAAGAAGATACTTTGGAAAATGGTGGAAGGGTCCAGGCAATGGCATGAGAAGTTACCTTTCGCCCTGTTAGGCTATCGCGCCACTGTTCGCACTTCAATAGGGGCGACTCCTTATTCATTGGTATACGGTACGGAAGCAGTAATACCCGTAGAGGTTGAAATACCATCCCTTCGGATTATCGCCGAGGCGGAAATTGATGATGTTGAATGGGTCAAGGCTCTCTTGGAATAACTGATCTTGATTGATGAAAAGAGATTAGTAGCACTATGTCACGGACAGTTGTACCAACAGAGAATGGTAAGAGCATATAACAAGAAAGTGCGTCCGCGGAAGTTTGAAGTAGGGCAATTGGTGTTGAGGCGTATATTACCTCATTGGGCTGAGGCAAAAGGAAAGTTCGCACCCAACTGGCAGGGGCCATTTGTTGTAACCCGAGTACTGTCCAATGGTGCATTATATCTGACAGATGTGGAAGGGAAATGTGTAGAAATGGCTATCAACTCTGATGCAGTCAAGCAATAATATGTATGATTCCTTTGTCTAATTGTACTTAATTGTATTTGGCATATTTTTGAGATTGAAATGACGAAGGCATTTTGTTCTGCTATCCAAACACTTTATCCTTTGTTACCCCTTTTTAAACTTCATTTTATTTTCTTTCGTACCCCTCTTTCGGAATCAATATCGAAACGCAGAAGCACGAGTGAGGAAGATCAGCGGAGAAACAGGAAGAATAGGCCAAAAGAATAGAAAAGGAAAAAGAAAAGAAAAGAAAAGAAAAGAAAGAAAAAAAGAGAAAAAAAGAGAAAAAGAGAAAAAAAAAGAAAAAAAAGAGAAAAGAAAAAAAAAAGGAAATTGAAAGAAGAGAGATGGAAGAAAGGAAAGATCACAGCAACTAAGTACTTTTATGACCTGAACTACGTTTGACTTGATCCCGAAAGGGTACGTAGGCAGCCTCTCTAAGGTTCAGTCACACCAAAATAAAAATCCAAAGACCCCAAGAAAGAAACTGGGGCAGAAGTTGTGATTGTTGTAAGAAAAGCTGATTCCGAAAGTTGTAATGATAAACCTGTGATTGAATTATTTTGAGCCTCTATACCCTTTTTTCTAAACCCTATCCAAAAGACGCATTACGGTCCAAAGAAAGACCTTCCAATCATTCTCCAAAAAATGCTAATGCGAGCAGGTAGAGTGATTCATGTTGGGGGTAACACTCTGATACCAGAAGAGAAATGTCAAAATGAGAGTCTTGTTGGTGAAAACCTCACGGGCACCGTAAGGCGACGGGAGCTGAGAGAAATCAAAATGAGAGATTCTTATTGATGAAAACACTCACAGTCACCACAAGGCAACGTGAGCTGAGAGAAATCAAAATGAGAGAGTCTTATTGGTGAAAACCCTCATGGTCACCGTAAGGCGAAGGGGAGGTTCTCTAATGGGAAAGTGAAACAAGTCTGTGGTTGAAAGGTGCTCGAAACATGGCACGACGAACGGGGTTTTGGTAAAAGTCCGGATATGAAGGTTCGGAGCAGCAAGTGCAGCAATGGAGAGCTGATTGGTTGGACAGACTAGGCTGGTCAGTCCAAAATGCATGGCACGATCAATGGTACCAGCCATTCCACTCAGATAAGTCCCTTACTCTTCTCTTCATTACAAATCATCCGTTTCGGAGTTTTTCTATCCTTAACCTTCAAGGTCATTGCATTTCATTCTCTTGGAGTCTGTCTATAAGATGTTTCAGTGTCAGTTCCGTTCAAAAACGAAAGAAGGATGTCAAGGCTAACTACCAGCTTCCCAGTTGTACGGCACAACAGGATTGGAACATATAAAAAGAAAGCAAGGTATGAAGGACCAATGGAAGTCCCATTGGTGGGTTAATAAGATAATTGTGGGGGAGAAGCAAAGTTTCAAATAGAAGGGTCAGAAACACAAGCACAGCTATACGGGGGTTGAAAGTCAGTCAGGAAGTCGAGGCGTTTCAAGGCAAGTCCAGGGAAACAAGTTGGAACAGAGCTGGAAGCAGGAACATACCCAACAAGAATGCTAGTAGCTTGTCACGACCCAAAATCCACTAAGGGTCGTGGTAGCGCCGGACACATCTGTCAGGCCAGCCAATTAACTCACCAATTAATTCCCATTTTAATACTTTTAAAAATCTAAGGTTTTTCCTTCCAATTTTCATAAAAAAAAAAGGGGGTGTTTTGCTTCAATTCAAATTGACGATAACAATTAAATCAAACTTTTCGAAAACCATCCCAGAACCCGGTGTCACAAGTGCATGAGCGACTACTGATAATGAAATAAAATACAACCTCTGTCCGGAATACAATGGACAGGAA
>MU787382.1:89232-107937 GCA_026770625.1 Nicotiana glauca
CTGCGGTCTTACCCACCGCTTCTGCGGTTCCGCATCAGTGGATTATGGACCACTTCTGCGGTTACCTGGCCTGCCTCCCTTTCCGCTTCTGCGAGATATAGACCGCTCCTGCGGTCTCGCTTCTGCGGTCCAAGAGCCGCAGAAGCGGTTTTGACACAAGCAGCAGATCCTTTTTCAAATATCCAAATTTTGATCTGTTAGCCTCTCGGATTCCACCCGAGGCCCCTGGGACCCCAACCAAACATACCAACCAATCCCAAAACACATTCCGGACTTGCCCGAGGCGTCAAATCACATCAAACAACGCTAAAATCATGAATTACACCCCAAATTCAAGTTTAAGAACTTTAAA
The DNA here is from genome assembly GCA_026770625.1 of Nicotiana glauca. Taxonomy (NCBI): domain Eukaryota; kingdom Viridiplantae; phylum Streptophyta; class Magnoliopsida; order Solanales; family Solanaceae; genus Nicotiana; species Nicotiana glauca. The sequence continues at coordinate 89,585 of MU787382.1, forward strand.
ATTTCTAACTTCTATTTCCGATGTTTAAACCTATCAAATCACGTCCGATTGATCTCAAATTTTGCACACAAGTCATAATTGACATTACGGACCTACTTCAACTTCAGGAATTTGATTCTGACCCCGATATCAAAAAGTCAACCCCCCGGTCAAACTCTTCAAAAACCTTCAATTTTCTATCTTTAGCCAAATGGCTTCAAAATGGTCTACGGACCTCCGAATTCACTTCCGATTGCGCCCCCAACTCCAGAATTACTATACGGAGCTATTCACAGTCTCGAAATTCCAAACGGACGTTGATAACACTGATATGCACTTCAAACCAAACTTATATAATTTCTTCTATAATGCTAACTTCTACAATAGGCGCCATAACGCTCCCGGGTTATCCAATACCCAATCCGGGCATATGCCCAAGTCCAAAATCATCATATGAACCTGCTAGAACCTTCGGATCCCGATTCCGAGTTCGTTTACTTGAAATTCAAATCCTAGTTCATTCTTTCAACTTTAATCTTTTGAAATAAGAATTCTCTTCCCAAATCAACTCTGGACTTCATGAAATTTAATTCCAACCACGCGTACAAGTCATAATACCTGAAATGAAGCTGTTCATGGCCTCCGACTGCTGAACAGAGTGCTAGTACTCAAAACGACCGGTCGAGTCGTTACACAGCTAACCACCATTTTATGTTAACAAATCTTTCTTTGATTGAGACAGGGGTAGAAATTTTCTTGGTTTGTCTGTTTTGTTGCAATCAGGAGACAACCTGGAGAACAAGGGAATACATTTCGAATTTCAGCAATCAAGCGCCCACCTAGAGAACAAGGGAAGTACGATGCAAATTTTAACTTTCAAGTTTTGATATTTGGTAACATGACGCGCCCAGTCATCAAACTGGGCAGAAAATTTTCTTCGTTTTGTCTATTTTGTTGCAGTCACGAGCCCACCTGGAAAACAAGGGAATACTTTTCAAGCGTTACAGTCAGGCGCCCACCTGGAGAACAAGGGAATACATTTCAAGTTTCAGCAGTCAGGCGCCCAACTAGAGAACAAGGGAATTACAATTCAATTTTAGCTTTTAACTTTTAATATTTGATAACATGATGTGCCGAGTCACCAAACTAGGGCAGAAAACTTTCTTTGTTTGTTTATTTTGTTGCAGTCAGGAGCCCACCTGGAGAACAAGGGAATACTTTTCAAGTCTCAGCAGTCAGGCTCCCACCTGGAGAACAAGGGAAGTACAATTCAAATTTAGCTTTTAATTTTTGATATTGGATAACATGATGTGCCCAGTCACCAAACTGAGGCAGAAAATTTTCTTTGTTTGTTTATTTTGTTGCAGTCAGGAGCCCACCTAGAGAACAAGGGAATACTTTTCAAGCATTGCAGTCAGGAGCCCACCTGGAGAACAAGGGAATACTTTTCAAGCGTCAGCAATCAGGAGCCCGCCTGGAAAACAGAGGCACATATTCCAAATTTCAGCAGTCAAGCATCACTCGGAGGAATGGAAAAACATATCCAATCACAATTCAAGGCAACAACACAAGAATTCCATCGGAAGAATACAAGATCAAAGCAACACAAGAACAAGTTTGAAGACACAGATAGGACATTTCTGTAATTCATGGATCATAGCGTAGGCTAGCTTCTTTTTATTTTAAAACGGTGTAATAAGGAGGTCAGCGAGCAGTAACAGTGAAATCACAACTCCTGGTAGTCCAAGCTACCAAACCTTCCCGAACTACACTATCCTGATTCCTGTTTAGCCCAGGATATGTAGGCAACCTCTGAGGCAAGGTGCGGTCAATCCTTTCTAAAATGCTTCACACAAAATATTCGAACGGGCAAAAAGCGCTCGTATTTGCTCACTTATCTTTGCCCGAAAACTTTTTATATTTTCGAGCAAAGAAGGGCAGCTGTGAGCACGTGATTTTTGCCCTATATATGAATTAGTCCCAAAATTCGAACAAAATGATTTTTTCTTTATTTTTACAATTTTTGTGAGTTTTGGTGTCATTTTATGATAATTGTTTGTATTTTATTTGTGCATTTTAATTCATATGAAAAATACAAAAATACGCATTTGCATTTAGGATCGAATTTTATATTTTAGGATTAATTGATAGTTTAATTGCTTTTAGAACAAAATAAAAAGAAAATAAGAAAAATGGTTCGCTTTTGCATTTTTAATTGTGAACTCGTCACGAAATAGTCTTAAACAATTTTAGGAGTTAATTAGTTTGATTTTTTATAAAATCAGAAAAAATGAAATATAAAGATACAAAAAGAAAAAAATAAAAATAAAAGCAAATAAAGAGAAAAGCAAATAAAAAAGAGGAGAAAAACAAAGAAAGGTGGGTTGCTTAATGCAAAGACCACAATTGGGCTATTTCAGTTAATAGTTCAGCCCAACCGACCCAACCCAAATGTCTCACCCGGCCCGCCCCCTCTTCTAGAACCAAACGATGCTGTTTCGTCTAACGAGATCTAGGTCGTCGATTTCTCATCATCCAACGGCCACAGTTGAGCTTCACTTTGACATAAGAATGTCCAAAAATCAATTAAACCCTAAAAAGCATAAGCTGCTTTCCTCGTATCTCTGTAACGCCGGCGGCGACGACGCCACCTTCACCAATCCGTCCCAAAATAACACCCCAAATTCGTCTCTTCGTCCTCTATCCGAATCTGCTCCCCTCTTCCGCCGAATCTTACTCAAACGCGTTGAATCTTCGTTGGAAAGTTTTCTGGCCACGACGCCAGTTACACCAATGGCCGCCAAATCAACAACGTAGATTCTCCTCAGCCTCCTCATCTCAAATACCTAAGTCCCTTCCCTCAAATATGACCAGAATTGTTCGAATTTTGATTTGAACTTTTCCGGCCAAAACCCTAAATGCGCCAAATTGTACCAAATTGGCACAATATGATCCTCTCACCATCTGCATGAAAATTTCACCGTCTAGGGCGTTCAAATATCATCAGAAATGACCGAATGGAAAGATGTTAATTAGCCGGAGTTTTTTACCTGTAAGTCTGCTTTTCCTTTTGTGTTTTATTTTCTTAGTTCCTAATTAGTTTAGTTTGCATTGTTCTTTGCTGATTAATTCAATATTCTTTCAATGTCCACATGATTCTTTAGCCTAGCTCAATCCGAGTTAATTAGTTTCATTAGAACAACTGTCTGAGTTAGTTTCTGCTTTATCGATGTTGTGTTTCTCATGTTCTAATTGTCTGATTAAGTTTTAGTTTGTTTAATTTTTGGTTTAGTATGATTGAAGTCTTTTTTTGTGTGTTTGATCTAGTTGCTGATTATGTTCTTTAGATTATATTAGCTTAGTTTAAACTCCTTTTAAACTTTAATTAGTTTAGTGATAGCTTAGGTTTAAAGGACTGATTTAATTGTTAGTTTGTTTAGTGTTAGGGGGTTTGGGTCGATTAATTTGGGGTTAGTTTAGACAGGGGGGGTAAATTTCAGGGATTAGGTGTTGGTTTGGTTATAGTTGTAGTTTAGTTTAATTCCAGGGGCAATTGGGGAAATTCAGGGCATGCAATCTAGCTAGAATTTTCTAGAAGCTTCTAGGTGTGGGTGTCAAGGTACTTTCAGTTAAAATAAAAGGTGTGACTTGAGTCACTAGGCAAGAAATAAGGACTAAACTGAAAATTGAATAAGGACTTAAAAAGAAGGCTAAAAATCTGTGGAGCTCACTTTGTGCCTATAAAAGGCGTGCATTTTGCCTTGTTGAGGGGTCTTTTTTTTCGGCTCCAAATTCCTCCCAAACTCCCTCTCTTTGATTTTTAGATCTTAGCTTAGCTCCAAATCTTCAGAGATCATAAGAAAAAAACAAAACAACAAAATACTAAATAATCAAAAAAATATATTGTTTCATCGAGAATTTTGCAAATCTGATTCTGATCTTGGCTAGTTTTCCTCACATTTTGATAGTTTTCGTTAAGTTTTGGGTTTATTGAAGTAGTATGGTGCTGTTCAAGTGGTTTCGCGTCTGCTGGGGTTGAAATTGGGGTAGCTTTGGATTTCTGGTTTTGTTTTGGTCACCTGGAGGGGTTTGGAATTACTCTGCAGCTTACAGCTCCTATTTTGAGTGTATTCAAGTTCAATTGAGTCCATTGGGTTTGGTTACTTGCTGTTGCTGTTGATTTTCAAACTTATTCTGGGCTGTGCATTTGGATCTAATTGGAACTCCATTGGCCTGCTGTGTTTAAGTTGTTGCTGACTTCCTTTTGTTCTTTGTTCTATTGAAATCCAGGTACACATTGTAACTTCTTTGATGAAATGGAAATGCCAGTGCATTTTGATGTTGGCTGAAAATCCTGCTGTGTTTAGTCATTTTGGAATTGTATTTATTTAGTTTTGTGGTATTGAAACGGTATCAAATTAGATTTGTTACCTCAATTTGTTTATGGACCAGTAGATCTAAGATCTGTACGTAAAGTGGACTCTGTGAGTTATCATTCTTAGGCTGAAGTGAGTAATGTCAATAGGCCACCGTTCAGTTAATTTGTATGGTTTATATGTGTGTTAGTTTTGGCTAAACAATTGTAGAATTTAGTTTGTTATAGGTTAAACATGTAATTATAATTAGTTTGTTATAGTTTGCCTGTTCCCAAGCTTATTAGAACACAATTGTGGTTAAGCTCAGAAATAGGAATTCTGATAATGAACCAAAGTCTGATAAAACAGTTAGCATGTTTAAATTTATTGTCGTTTCGTAATTGACAACTGGGATATCATATTGTTATTGGCAGATTTAATGGATATAGTATTGATAAATCCAAGTTTGACAGTAAATTGATTGTTTAACTTTTAAGGTCAAAAGGGTGTGATGGTCTATTTAGATGATTTTTAAAATTGACATGCTATAGTCTCGTTCATTTGAGTGAATATCGTGCTAGTTTCAGTGGGTGTTTGGTTTGGATTCAGTTGGAGTAATATGTTCAAATGGTGGTTTGCTAATTCAAGGATTCGATCCTTAGCCTCATGAATGATGCATGTTCCATCATCGCCCGGATTGGACCTGGCTGGGGCCCACTGTTGAAAGGTCTGATCCAGTGTACATATTGGGCTTCTGGACCTAAGTCTGAAACAACATTTGACTTGTTAGTGTTTACGCGGCAGACAGAAGTTTTTTTTTTCTTCTCTATAACAAATTAATTAGGACTTTTTCCTTTATTTTAGAGATAAAATTAAGTAGATAATTGTAGTTGCTCTTAAGTTGGCTTTAAAATAAAATGAGATGAGCCTCGCCGAACAAAACTATAAATTTCGGGGCCTTCAATAAATGATTATAATCACGTATCTAGAATTCAGGATGGGCCGTTTAGCGAATTTCACGGTCTTCCCCAAAGATAAAAATGCGTTAGTCTCTTTAGGCGCGTACTTATAAAAATTACCTTCCTAAAATTCGGGTGCACATTTATGTAACCCAAATCCAAATCTCAACGGATTCGAAATGTGTTGACAACCATGGGTGCACTGGTGCGACGTGGTTCGATACGCATTTTCACGACGTTGCAATTCCTGCTAAAAAAATAATAAAAGCGGTTCAAAGTTAAAAAGCACATAAGTTGAAACATGTTGTAAAATCATATAAATAAGCTAAATATGACATTTGAGCGACCGTGCTAGAATCACGGAATCCAGGAATGCTTGACACCTTCTCCCGAGTTAACAGAATTCCTTACTCGGATTTCTGGATCGCGGACTGTTAAACAGAGTCAATAATTTCCTCGATTCGGGATTCAACCGGTGACTTGGGACACCATTAATCTCCTAAGTGGCGATTCTGAATCTTAATAAATAACGAATCCCGTTCCATTGTCCTTTAAATAAAAAAGCTTCTTTATGCCCTTGCGGGTATAGTAAAAAAGGAAGTGTGACATCATCTACTTCAAAAAGTTATTCACACCAGCAAATCCATCCGATAATATATTTCTCACAGAACATGAAAATTCTACTCGTGACTATTGAGCGTTTACCAGATTATGGTTGCCCATTCCATTTTTCTGTACTCCCCCATTCTCATCAAGAACAACTCTTACCTGAGCTCAATTCTCAACCACATTTATTATGACCTGACAAATTTCATTATTCGTAGTCCTCGATGTCTACATATGCTCTCGAAGAGTATCAACATCATGCCTCTTGATTAATCCTTGTCATTCCTAGCCAGATGACCTGGCTCTGATACCATATGTAATGTACTTAAGAATCAAAATACAAATCTGAAGACCTAAAAAGTCAATTTTAAAGAATGACGTTTGAAGAGTTCAACAGAGAGAGAAAAATAAAAATTATATATGTATAAACAGAGAGAGAATCTTATTGTCAGCCTAAATGAATATCAATACAATATAATAAACCTTATTATGTAACGCACCATTAATCCCCTTCATTAACTTGGTAACAACCTGTAACCCCTATTAACAATCTATTGATAGTCTTCTAATAACTTTCTAATTGCTGGCTTATACAATAACTAGTATATTCCTTTGCATCTTCCTAAATGGACTAGAATACCCTCCTTTACTTAACCTATATACTATGGTATGTAATATTTGGTTCAAAGGATTAGGTGGATTATCTCGGTATAAGTTTTAACATTAAATTTTATTTCATGTTTGGTTGGAGTTATTAGCTAAAGTCAATATTTATTTATACCAAAATCTTGATATAACTTATTTCATATAAACGGTGGGATAAGTTATTCAAGTTTTAATCATGTTTATAATCATATAATTATAATACGTTTGGTTCAAGGGTTTAGGTGGGTTATCACGGTATAAATTTTTAAATTAAATTATCATGTGTTTGGTTGAAAGTATTAGCTAAATTTGATATTATTTGTATAGCAAAATCATGACATAAGCTATCTCATATAAAGGTGGGATAATTTATCCAAACTATAATCCTCAAGGATTGTAATTCGGCGATATCTAGGTTTTGAACCAACCAACCCCGTGTTACCCAAACAATTTCATTCTCATTCTTGTCATAAAAAAAGACACATTAATTGGTAAGAATTAAATACAGAAAAAAGGTTATTTGTGAGATCAATTTTGAAAATCCTCGAAGAGATTTGAAGGCTAATTAAATTCGCACTATACATATTATTCTCCTTTGTCTTCTTATTTTTTCGTTTGCACCCATCATATTCAATATTTTTATTACATCGGTGAGATATTTCATTTTTATTGGACAATTTGATTTTGTTTTGGCTTTTCTTTACCACTTGAGTCGCCCTAAAATTAGATTCCTCACGTTTTTCACGATAAAGATTTTTCGTATGTGAATGTTAATAATAATTATGCTAGCTTCATATGGAATGGAGGTATGAAGGTAATCTGTTATTCATATCTCAAATCATTAGTATATCTTTATGTGTTTACAATCATTTATTTGCATTCATCCAAATTTTGTACGCAAATTTAAAATCTTTAATTAAGACGTAGTTCACATAAAAAACTAAAGGTAACATTTTACATGTATCTCAAAATTTTCTTCTATTATATTTATATTAGTAAAGATAAATTATAGTACACATATAGATGTTGAGCAAATAAACAGTTTTTGTTATTTAGCATTATCTTGAAAAATTTCTAGGCACTAATGGTATAAAAATATTTGCACAATCAAATCAATTAGTATATAATTATAGGTAAATCTCTTGATAAAATGTAAAGTGATAATTTAGTTGGAAAAAAAAAACTAACATGCTATCATGGTAAGGTAATTAAAATCCACTGATAGCTTAAAAACTTTTTATTAATTATATCAAAATGTATAACTAAATCCTTACCAAAAATATATAACCTCAGCAGTAACGTTGTCCGGAAAGGCTCAACTTTAATTTTGGCTGCACTAGGCCTAGATGCTTTCTTGTGACTTTGTTCACTGTAAAAACACTACATTATAATCATGAGATTACGTCTTATATTTTTAGGGGAGATTTCTGTCATCACCAAATGAAATTAGCAAAAGAGAAAGGATGAAATGAAAAAATTGCCTTGAAAGACAAATGTTTTATTCCAACACGATTAAAACCTAGGATCGGAAGACATTTATTTATATATATTATATATATAGGCTCCGATATTTATAACATACATACATACATTCATGTGGAGTTAAATTAAAAACAATCCTTAAGTCCAATCTCCGCATTGTCGATGCTGACCACTTCGCCCCCCTTCTTTGGAACCACAGTTACCGCAATAACGTCTTCATCTTCCAAATCACAGTCCTCTAGCAGTTCAGTGATGGCTAGCTTGAATTCTTTTGGTTTAAACTCATGAGTGGCATTAGGTCCATGAACATGTGGCAAGCTGGTATAGCTCCCTGCATACTCTTTCTTGTCAATCTCATCTGCATTCACAGTCTTGTCTGCATTGACGAACACATCAAACCTTATATACTTGCTATCATCATACTTTACACCCTTGAACGTTAGGATCTCCTCAAATTCATCTTTCTCCTGCTGACTCCTTGATGTAGCTGGCCTCTCTATACTAAAGCAAATGGCTCTATCCAGATTTGAGAGTGGGAATACCTTGCTGGCTGGCTTAACTGAACTTAGATTCACCTTCCCTGATGTGCTCTTTTTCCCTGGCTTAAAGTTACGCCATGGGGTGGATGTTGGTTCGTAATCATACCCCATCTTCTTATTGTCCAAACAGTCTCGGACTTTCACACGCCATGGGTCGCGGTTTTCATCGTAGAAAAAGAACTCCGAGTTTAACCAATCTTTGTCTGTGAGATCCCTTCTTTTCCCTCCTAGGGCTTTCCATTCATTCCACATGCGGTCCACATTGGCGTGGTGGCAGTAAAAAACTGGGTCTAAACCTGCTGAGTAGAAATTACCCATATCCTCACCGTATGATTTCACACCATTACCCAAATCCGTATCCCGCACAGTACCAGTCCAAATGTGGACTGGAGTATGAGGGATGTTTTCAATGGTTCCCTGACCCGGTTTGGGTTCTGATCCGAATCTGTAAGGCTCTCCGAAGAACAGCAGCGGGCATGGAGCATTAGTTATCATTTGACGATACATTAGAATTAAGTTGTTAGTTATCAACTGTATTTCATTAGTTTTGACTTCATCACCGAAAAAACCAAGATCGATTATGGTTCCATTACGGACTTGTGGATTACGTCTTGCATCATACAGGGAAGAACCCTCGACATCGAACATAGGAGGCAAACGCATGCCGCTTGGATGGTCCCAGTTCCAGTATGGCAGAGCAAAAGTTGGATCATCGATGAGGGAGCCCAAGATTCTCTCGTAGAAGTACAAGTACCATCTGTGAAATGGGAAGAAAAGCCACGATTCGTGAACTTGTAACTTTTTGTCACCCATTGTGTAAGCATCGTTGCAATAAGCACAATGGACATTAGCTTGTTGCTTGAAGCCAAGAGGATCAGATGGGTCTTTGTCTAATTCCCTCATTTTACTAGTGGCTAACTGGTACTTGGCTATTTGCTCTTCAGTCGCGTTTTGGGCAGCGGGCCGCTTACGAAGCTTGGACATGCGAGGGATCTTGTAATATGGAACGCTGTCCATATCATCTGGTTTAGGGGGGCAACAACTATATGGTACATCTGGACCATCCGTTATCGTGGCTGTGCCACATGATTTTTGATCCGGGGGTGGTACGGGAGCAGCAGAGGCTAATGGCGCAAGATTTGCTGCACCATACAGCCCTCCTAAACCCAAAAGCACATTCCTTCTGTCAACAGCTCCTTCTTTAATTGCGTCAAGCTGGTTTCCGTCATGCTCACCCGTGCATGAAACCTTCAAACTTTGGTTACGTTTTCCATGGAGGAAAAACTGAGAGGGTTTTGCAAAGAAAGATGAGTTGGTAAAGGAAGAAAAGGGAGTTTTGTTGGTGCATAAAGATAGAGGAGAAGAAGAAGCCATTGCTGGGATGAGTGCTTTTACAGTGAAACGTTTCAAACTATTTATATACAACAGGCAATGGTACGTAGTACACACGTGAAGCACGCGGCTGATTCTTCTTATTCTTTTCATGCAATAAAAAAGAGAAAAAAGAAACATGAATGTATCAAAAAACAAAGGCTATCGCGTTTCTAACCTTACATGTCCATGATGGGCTAGACAAGGTATACGCTAAAAAACAAAATTACAACTAAGATTTGATCATAAGTTTTGTACGTTTGTAACCTACCCAGAAAAAGAAAAAAAAAACACTTTTCTGTGCTTATGTTGAAAATTTGAAATCTTTCCATGCCATTTTATTACGTTCTAACTTAGTGTTTGCTAACACCGTATATTTATGTATTAAGTGAAGATTTAACAAAATAAATCGCTTAAAATCATTGGGCCAAGCGTGCTATATATTTGTTCGGCGATGCACGTGTGCTCTATATATTCTTTATGTTAGTAATTTTTAAGACTTTGCCCTATACAGATGTTTACATCCGCAAAAGCTTTTAATATATTAACCTGGCAATTCAAGGAACAATGTAAGAAATTAAAAGGGATCCAAATTAGGGAAAGACTGATCCTTTATATATTAACTTTTCTGTTATTGGAAGGTTGTGGGAGAGGAATGATCATAGAGTATGTTGTACATAGACTTATCACATTTAATGATGGTTAATTGATATGCAGATTTTCATCTAAGAAAAATTATTTAAACATGATAAGTTTGTATAGTTTGGTATAAAAAAATTGGATACGGAATAAGTAACTTTTACCTCGCAACAAACAGCAAAGATAAATTGTGCCAAAATAAATGCACCAAACTGCAATATCAAAACCCAGGGTTAAATCCTACACTTTTTATTTGATTCTTAACAAAAATTCAAAAGGAGTTTTACGTCTACATCTTTGTTTTATTTCGAAGTCGCACTTTCTGAACATTTATAGATTTGCCAAAAGTTTAATAATATATCTATTTACCTTTATATAACAATTTGTACAATTTTTAGTTTAACAAGCATCTCTTTAACCTATAACAAAAACTAAACTCTACTTGTCTATTAAATTTAACCAACGCTAAAATATTGTCACGGCCTAAAATCCAACTTAATGATTCGACTAGTCGTTTTGAGAATTAGTATCCTGTTAGGTGGCTTAAGGTCTCGAGTAGCTTCGTATTGTGTATTATGACTTGCGTGTGTGTCCGGGTTTAGTTTTTGGATGATTTGGGATCGATTTGGAAGAAAGATGCATGTTTTAGAAGCTTAAGTGGCAAGAGTTGACCGGAGTTTAACTTTTATGTAGACGACCCTGAAATGGTATTTTGATGATTCCAATAGTTTCATATGGTGATTTTGGAGTATTTAAGCATGTATCTGGTTGGGTTTGGAGATCCGTAGGTTGATTTGATGCATTTTAGCAAAAATTAAAAAGTTGAAGGTTTGGAAGGTTGAGAGGTTTGATCAGGAGTTGACTTTATGGATATCAGGCTCATATTGCGTTCTTGAGAGTTGAAATATCTCCGTTATATTATTTAGGACTTGTATGAGAAATTTGAGGTTATTCCGAATTGATTTGATATGATTTGGTGCGAGTTATAGAAGTTTAAAGTTCATAAGTTCATTTAGTTCAATTTGAGGTGTGATTCGTAGTTTTAGATGTTGTTTGATGTGATTTGACGCCTTGAGCAGGTCCGTATTATGTTATGAAACTTGTTGGTATGTTTAGACCGGGTCCCAGGGGCCTCAGGTGCGTTTCGGATGGGCTACATGCCATTTTCCTTCTATTTTGGACTGTTGATTTGCTGTTAACAGGTGTTCTTCATCGCGATCACGGTTAACCAATCGCGTTCGCTTAGTTTTCAGATGAAGATTGAAATTTTATTCCTTGCGATCGCTAAGAGACGGCAGTGTTCGCGAGTGTTTGAGGATTTCTGCCTTCGTGTTCGCGTTGGGCTATACGCGATCGCGCATAAGGAATTGGAAAGGGGCATCAGGAAGTTGCTTTTTGCATTAACGAGATTGCGGAGCGCATTCACGATGTTTTCTTGGGATTGAGTGTCGCGTTCGCGACTGAACATATGCATTCACAAAGGGTTAATTTCTGCAACTTGTATTTTGTGCTTCGCGATCGTGAAGCATTTCTCGCGATTGCGGAGAGGAACATTTGGGCAGAATATAAAAGTACTGTATTTCGAAGGTTATGATATTTTTATCACTTTTTTGGGTTAGAGAGCTTGGTGGGAATTTTCATGGTTTGGTATTGGGGCAAGTGTTCTTCACCTGAATTTGACTATCTATCGTGATTTCGTCTTTATTTTTATCATTAAATTAGTGATTTGAGTTGGAAAAATTGGGATTTTCATAAAAAATTTTCCAAAATGTAAAATGAAGATTCGAAGGCTGATTTAATATCGGAATCAAATAATTTTGGTATAGTTGGACTCATATCAAAATGAGTGTTCAGATTTTACAAGTTTGGGCGAGTTTTGAGGTACGGGTATAGGGTTGATTTTTCGGGTTGGCTTTTTAATTTTTATTAAAGATCGAAGTTTTATTTTCCGAAATTGTTTCCTATGGTTTTTATTTATGATATTAAGCTATTTTAGCTAGATTTTAATACTCTAGAGATTGTTTCATACGAGAAGGTCATTTTAGAGTATCGGTTTAGCTTCTTTGAGGTAAGTATCTTGCCTGACTTTGTGTGGGGGAAACTACTCCTTAGGATTCGAGTTGTTTGTGATATTTTTGTGTCATTTGAAAGTTGTGTACGCGAGGTAACGGAAACGTATTCGAGCTTATATGTAGAAATTGACCGGTTAGACTCATGGCTTCGTTCATGTATATATTTGAAATTGTTAACACATGTTGCATGTTTAATTCGTCCTATCTACTATCACATGCTTTATTTGAAGTTGTCGTTATATGTCACATTCTTTACTGGTGTAGTTTGCTCTCATATTTTATTTGAAGTTATTACCGCTTTTATCATTCTGTGATTTCATTTATTGTTGAGTTACTCTAGGTAGAAATTGTTGTTACATGATATCCTTTTTTTTTTGCCGAGTTATTCTCATGCATTTAGACATAGTATTAATTTGTGCATCTCTTTCATTGTTAGCCTAGTTCATACACTAGAACCCGAAGTTTGCCATTTCATGGCAATACTTTCATTGTCGAGTTTATCCTTAAACAATTAATTGGAATTGAGGTTATCGAAATTCATTAATCCATTTTAATTGAAGTTGTGTTCAGAGAGCGTGTTGTTCCTTGTTGAGTTACTTTCCCATTTATTTTGTTGTTATTGAGATTCTATACACATTGTGTTTGAGTCGTGGGCTATTTGTTGTGGAAATATTGATATTGTTGGATCGTTGGAAAGGTTGCTACATGGTTTCATATAGTGAATGCCTTCATTTGATCCCTGTTCTTATTTGACTAACATCTTAACTCGTTTCATGTTCTACTCTCCTTTGCTTAACCGGATTGGATGACTTTTAGATTGGCTTTCCATTATGCTTTGCGGAAGCCATGTCATTATATACGGTAGACAAACTTTGATATTTTACTGCTCATCTTACTATGTTTGATTTGTATTACCTAGTTGAATACCGCGTTTTTGTTTTCTTAGTGCTACTTTACAAACTTTTCCCGCATTGGTTGTATATTAAATTTGGGTTACATACCGTAATAGTATTTATTGATATGGGGATCGGGTTGCATGCCGTAACAGTATTAATTGATACTGGGATCGAGTTGCATGCCGCAACAGTATTTAATGAGATTGGGATCGGATTGCATACTGCAACATCACTTGTTAGTGATGTTTTGTTTTGATCCTTGCGCATACTTCGCAGTTATTGTTTCCTTTATAAAAATGGTGTGACGACCCAAAGGTTCATCACCGGATTTTTCTCTTTTTTCGTGCTTCCGAGGCCTTGAAAAACTCACCATTAGTTGCCTCGATTTGCGTGCGTAGTCGGGGCACGTATTCGAAAGGATTATATGTTAAATTGTGTGAAATTTTTCAAAATATGGCTTTAAAATGATTAAAGTTGACTTCGGTCAATATTTTCGGTAAACGGACCCGGACCCGTGATTTGACGGTCCCGGAGGGTCCGTAGAAAAATATGGGACTCAGGCATGTGCCTGGAGTCAAAATCCAAGGTCTAGAGCCGGAGAAAAGATTTTTTCTGTGAAATTATTTTTCTGAAATTATTAAGGAAAATAAAAATAAAAATTGATTAAAAGACTATGATATTGGGCTCGTATTTTGGTTCCGATGCTCGGAACAAGTCTTATATATGTGTTAAGCGCTTTCTGTAAAGTTTGGTCAAAATCGGACGTCATTTGACGTGTTTCGGACCTAAATATCTAAAATTTGAAGCTTATGAAGTTTGATGAAAAAGTGTCGATTTTGAGGTTTGATTCCTCGTTTATGATGTTATTTTGGCAATTTGATCACACGGTTAAGTTCGTAGGATGTTGTTGAGTTAGTGTGTGGGATTGGTTAGGAGCCCCGAGGGCTCGGGAGTGTTTTCGGAGGTGTTCGGGGTAGTTTTGGACTTAGGGAGTTAGTAGATTTTCTGTAATTTTTACACAGAGATTTTCTTCATCGCATTCGCATCTTGAACCTCGTGAACGCGTAAACCAAATTCAGGGCCTCAGTAATTCCCTTCTTCGCATTCGCGTTCGTGTTCTGGCCATCGTGATCGCGATAGTTTGTTGTTTCCTCCATCGCGTTTCGCGTCTCTTGATATGTGTTTGCGTAGGCCAACCTTGGACCCCAGCAATTTTACTCTTCGCATTCGCAGCCCTCACTCGCGAACGCGATGATTCCAGTTCCCCCTGCTTCGCGAACGCTACCCTTATGTCGCGAACGCATAAAACAAATTCGTCCAGTGATTTTTAAAGTCTAAAAAACAGACCCATTATAGGATTATTCCCATTCTTTCATAAAACTTGTCTTCTCCAAGCTCTAGGGGCGATTTTTGAAGCTCTTCTTCACCAAAGTCTTTGGGTAAGTAATTTCCCACCTAATTCCTTCACTCTTCTTAGTTAATTACTAAGATCCTAGACCTAAATCATGAAATCAAAGTAGAAATTAGGAATTTTGGGTAGAGTTAGGGTTTTGAGAATTTTGGGTGATTCAACCTCAATTTGGGGTCGAATCTTAAAACAAATTGCATATTTGAACTCGTGGGGTTATGGGTGATTGGGTTTTGGTCCAAGCCTCGTGTTTGGACCATGTGGGCCCGGTGTTGAATTTTGGTATTTTTGAAAGAATGCTAGAAAATTCATATCTAGGATATGGGATGTTGACATTGAGTCTTTATTGATATTATTGAATTAATTATACCTAGATATCGTTGTTTCGGAGTCAGATTGTAGAGGAAAGGTGGTATTCGAGGATTGATTGCTATTCTTTGGACTGAGGTAAGTGTTTGATCTAACTTTGGCTTGAGGGAATAGGATTAGAGTATTATCTGCTAATTGCTAAATGTTGAGTATGGTGTATAGGCATGGTGACGAGTATCTATACACCGGTGTCTAGCATGACAGTGAGTCCTTATTTGTCCTTATTTGGGATTCGGTAGTGACTCTTCCTTGTTAATTGATGGTTTCTATATGATATGAAGAGAATGAGAAGGAAATATGATTTGTAAACTCCTTGGAGTTTTGGCTCGATTTTTGACTTGAATATAAAGTAAGAAATGAACGTAATAGAAAGAGATGTGATTATTCCCTTGCCGGGATTTAGCTGTTTTGCTTTGTTCTTTCTTGCCGGGATATTTAATGTTGTTTTTCTATCCCCTCGCCCCATTTGGTTGTGATTATTGTTTGGGTGAGGAAGAGTGATTATGCATGAAAGGTCATTTCGTGCCATGTCTTGAATATTTATGTACGAAGGGTCATTTCGTGCCATGTTTTGATTATTATTGCATGAAGGAACATTCCGTGCCATGTTTTGATTATTATTGCACGAAGGAACATTCTGTGCCATGTTTTGATTATTATTGCATGAAGGAACATTCTGTGCCATATTTTGATTAATAATGCACGAAGGAACATTCCGTGCCATGTTTTGATTAATAATGCACGAAGGAACATTCCGTGCCATATTTTGATTAATAATGCACGAAGGGACATTCCGTGCCATGTTTTGATTATTTATGCACGAAGGGACATTCCGTATCATGTCTTGATTATATTTGCACGAAGGGTCATTTTGTGCCATGTTTTGATTATAATTGCACGAAGGAACATTCTGTGCTCTGATTTGATTACTATTGGATGAAGGATCATTTTGTACCATGATTTGAGAGTTATGTGAGGGAAAGCACGAAGGTTGATGCCGTGCACTTTACTTGATTGCTTTTGGTGAGGATGAGAGTAAAAGCACGAAGGTTGATGTCGTGCAACTGTTGATTTTCCTGCTCTCATTAATTATTGTTATTGCCCTGTTCCTTACTTAAATTGCTGACTTTATATCCGGACTGTACTCCCCCATAGTATGCTCCCCTCCCTCCTAACTGTTTGATATATATATATATAAAACTGCACAGGTTGATTTGGTAGTCCTGTCTAGCCTCGTCACTACTTCACCGGGGTTAGGCCAGGCATTTACCAGCACATGGGGTCGGTTGTGCTGATGCTACACTCTGTGCATCTTTTTGCACAGATCCAGTGTTGGAGCAGCATTCGAGTAGCAGTAGCATTCTGGGAGCGAGTTTCCAGTCCAGGGACATTCGAGGTAGCCTAGCTGGTGTCCGCAGGCCGGAGTCCCTTCTATGTCCTTAGTTTATTTTCCTTGTACCGAGACAAACATTGACATACTTCTATTCAGACCTGTTTTTAGCACTCTTTACTAGTTCGTGAGTTAGTGACACCGGATCTGGGTAGAAATGTTATTGAACTTCTGTATATTTGGTTTTCAGTTATCTATGCTTTTAAGACTTCCACTTTTATTTAAATGACATCGTTATAATGATTATTGTTGGGATGTTATCAGAAAATGTTTAAATACTTGGCTTGCCTAGCTCCGACAGTAGGCACCATCACGACTCTCGATGGTGGTAAATCCGGGTCGTGACAAATGGTTATGAGGTTATGTCTTGTTTGCTATGACTATCAACTTTCTCTATGCCTCTCTAGTTGATGCTCTCCTATCATTATTCGACATAT
Source organism: Nicotiana glauca (assembly GCA_026770625.1). Taxonomy (NCBI): domain Eukaryota; kingdom Viridiplantae; phylum Streptophyta; class Magnoliopsida; order Solanales; family Solanaceae; genus Nicotiana; species Nicotiana glauca. The sequence goes on from MU787382.1 coordinate 106,732, forward strand.
CTTATGCTTTGTTTTTCGTACTTATTATCCATACAGGTACATAATAAGTTATTATATTTAATGTCACGTCTCTATAACCAACTCGGTCATGATGGTGCCTATTATGGAACTAGGCCAGCTGACACAATTCCAAAACCCATAAATATTCTCATCGGTAGGGCAAAACCAATCTATTTAACAAAAAACCTTTATAAAGTATTTAAATAAAGCAACATTGCGGAAGGAAAGCCCGATATCGGGGTGTCACTAGTCATGAGCATCTATTAAAATGGTCTGACACATCAAGACCAACATGGATGGGAAATGACAAAAAAATACACTAAGGAAGAATAAGGAGGGAAAAAACCAGGGCTGCGATCACCAGGTAGCTACCTTGCTAACTCCGATGAATCTGCCACTAAGTAATCAACACCTATCACCGGGTTTAGAAATACCTGAATCTGCACATAAGGTGCAGGGAGTAATGTGGGTATGCTAACTCAGTAAGTAATAAAAGTAAGTAAAGACTGAGTAGTAAGAAATCACTTAATCCACGTCATAGCACCACAATGGGTATAGTATGCTTCCAAAACAGGATACAAATAAAATCATCTCGTTAACTCCAATTTCAATAAAATCCTTTGAAAAATATCTTTCAGACAGTTTCAATAGAGTTCAATGTCGTTCATAGTAAATGTGATATAAATCATAATCGGCCCCTCGGGCAAAACATAGTTCATATACAGCTCCACGGGCACACATAAATCAGAAACAGCCATTCGGGCAAACTTCTTTGTCATCCATGTACATCACATAACATGAAAATCTCAGTGAAAACAATAAAACCAAATCAGTAATTTAATTCCAAACATCTCGTAAAAACTCCAGTTTTAATGAAAGTTGTTCCAAACATTTATTTAATATTTTTAATAGAGGCTCAGTATAAAGATGAGTGTAAATAGTAATTTAACTAACATATTCAATAGGGACTCACTTTAAGGAGGAGTGAAAACAGAAATTTCACAAAAACAAGCCCCTCGGGAAAATCATCACTCGTATGTATGTATATATAGCCCCTCGGGCAAGCCACTCTATCACTCATGGCTCAACTCTCATCAATCAGCATTTACACTCAGCAGTCAAGCTCAACAGGTACAATAACCGCTGCGGAGTGCAGCTCGATCCCTATATATATATATATATATATATATATATATATATATATAT
>MU787382.1:114970-136813 GCA_026770625.1 Nicotiana glauca
TCAGCACATAATTATCATAGATGTGTCATGAAGGACACATTGGTTCCCTAGGCTTGCCAATAGTTGCAAGATACAAAAGATAGTAATTTTTCATCAATAGTAAGTTCATGTCTTTTCCTATCTAAAAAACATATTACATCACTTGGAAGTCTAACAAAAACTTTCTACTTGCTCCCCTGATCAATACTTCTTCCAGCTGCTCCAAAAACTTGACTTTCCATATTTAGGACCCTTTTTTGCTAGTTGATGAGTTATCCGCTGCCTGAAGGTGTGCTGGAGGATAACTTTCTGCGGCTGTATTATCCACATGCAATCATTCACAACCTTATTAAATAAGTTATTACCTTCATGTATTGCCTGGATTACCTCTGTACAATTTGTCTCTATTTCCAGTGGGAATAGATTCCAATCCTTTGTTGTTTTGACATTTCTCTTAAGGCTTTCAATTTTGCTGCTAGTGAACCATTTGCATGAGTCGATTTTGTAAAACCAACCATACAATTACCATTGGCATTCCTGAAAACACCACCTAGTCCACAAGTTTGGTTAAAGTTATTGAAATTGGTATCAATCTTTAGTTTAAAACAACCCCCTGGGGTTTTTGAAAATTGATTTAGTTGAGTAATTTTTGAGGGTTTATAGAGATTTTTTCTATGAGTAATTTGAATTCTATAGCCCTCTGCAGAATAAGAGAATCATTGATGAGGTTGGTAGTGTTATTATGATTTCTATTTATCCAAATGTGCCAAATGATAAAAGGAAAATAAGAGTTTCAGTTTACGCAAGTGTTATTAAGAGGATAATTAAGGTCCCTTACTTAGATAAGCCATTGATTACCATTTAAACTATTGTGGTTTTGCCATCGAAGGCAGGCCCAAAATTTTTTGACGACTTTGCATTCTAGGAAAATATGTTCTATGGATTCTTCATTAGGACATTTATAGATGGGACAGTAAGGGTCAATATTTTGCCCAATCTGTGAGAGGTACTTCCTGCAGGGGATTTGATCATGAATATATTGCCTTAAAAAATATTTTATTTTGTTAGGGCAGTCTAGTTTCTACATCCAGTCAAATTCTAAGTTTGTGATTTTTGGTGTTTCTAGAAGTGTATAACAAGACCAAGTAGTGAACAAACCCTTTTTGTTGAGAGACCAAATAGGTAAATCATTAATGGGGCACTTGAAGCAAATTTTAGTCTTTGTGATATTAGCTAATAGTCCTGGAGGAAGAGGAAAGGATAGGCCATCCAAGTTTCAGTTGCAACAATCGAAGATATCTCTAATTTTTGTCATAGAATCCCTAGGGGAGGGTGGACCTATCACACTTTTTCTTAGGTTACCAAATTGAGGGATCCAATTTGTTTTCCATATGTTAAGATTGGAGTGAAAGTGGGCGGACCATGTTACACCCTTAGAGTAAATTTTCCAACCTTTGCAAATACTTTTTCAAATGAAGGCAACCCTATTCATTATGGTATTAGTACAATAGTATGAAATGATAAGCTCGGCCCAAGGGATTGTGTCATTTGTAAGAAGTCTCAAACTTAGGCTATCTAAGGTGCACATATTTTTATTCAAAGCATTATGGATACCTAAGACACTATTAGGTTTATGCTGGCAAAGGGCAGACCAGTTGACTAGGTGAATTTTCCTTTTCTCTATTGAGCTACCCCATATAAAGTCCCTTTGGACCTTGTCATTTTCTTTTAGGGTTTGCTTGCGAAGAAGGGTGTATTGCATGTAGTGGTTGGATATAGAATTTGGACATGATATTGCAAAGGTTGTTCTTCCTGCTAGATTAAAAAACTTCATTTTCCAGGAGGCAGTTTGGTTCTCATCTAGTCGATTAGGAATTAATAATCCCTAGGTGTTGGACTATGGTTTATGACAGGAAAACCTAGGTAGTGCCAAAATTAATACTTTTTTGATACCTAACATAGCGGTAATATCTCTAGTGAGGGTACGATTATAGGTTTGGGAGAAGAGTATTTTTGATTTTGTAGTATTGATGCTTTGACTGGATAGGGAACAAAATTGGTCAAGCCCATATTTAATAGTTTGATATGATTTATCATTTGCTTTAGCCATTAGGGTAAGATCGTTTGCAAATAGTAAATGAGAGATTTTTGGGCATCTAATTCCTAAGGATATGGGATCCCAATTTTTAGTATCCACTTGGTGCTCTATGTATCTAGTGAGCATTTCCAAAAAGAGAATAAAGATATAGGGAGAAATGAGGTCTCCTTGTCTCTGTGACAATCCGACCCGTCGTCTCATGTGTTTTCGTCCTGTTTTCCCCATTTATTGCTTCTTCATATTTCATTATCGGTATGTGGTGTGTGAAAGTTGATTTGGATTGGTTTTGATAAGAAATGAGACACTTAGTCTCTTTAAGGAAAACTTAAGTTGGAAAAGTCAATTGAATGTTGATTATTGAGTTAGAGAGCTCGGATGTGATTTCTGGTGATTCGGTTAACTTCGGGAGGTGATTTGTGTCTTAGGGGTGCGATCGGAATTAATTTTGGAGGTCCGGTGTAGAATTTGACTTGAATTGGCGAAGTTAGAATTTTGGCGAATTTCGGTTGGTAGGTGAGATTTTGATCCGAGGGTCAAATAAAATTCCGAGAGTTTTTGTAGATTCGATATGTGATTTGTGATATGTGTACAAAATTTCAGGTCATTCGGACATCGTTTGGTTGGGTTTTCGATTGAATGCATGTTTCAGATGTTTTGAAGAAACTTAGGCTTGAATCCGATGTGAATTGATGATTTTAGTGTTGTTTGATATGTTTTGATGATTGGAACAAGTTCGTATGAAGTTTTGGGATATGTTGGTGCCTTTGGTTTAGGTCCCGGGGGCCTCGGGGTAATTTCAGATGGCTAAACGGATCATTTTTGGACTTGGTACATTGCAGAAATGCAGCAACTGTTGCAGGACACTTTTGGCCTTCGCGTTCGCTAAGAGTTGTAGTTCTGGGCCATCGCATTCGCGTTCGCGTAAGAGGGCTTGGGGGCCCAGCCTAGTTTGTTCATCGCGTTCGCGTAGTGTTGGAAGCTGAACCATCGCGCTCGCGTCTGGTCGTACGTGTTCATATAGAGTTAATTGGTCAGTGTTAATTTTTGTTCATCGCGAACGCGAGAGGACCCTCACGTTCACATAGAAGGAAATAGCTGGGCGGAAGGGTTTTATTAAACATTTCATCTGCGACCCAATCATTATTTTCCTCCATTGTTGACCACCTCAAGAGCTTTTTGGTAGAAATCGAAGAGGGTTTTGACGGGAATTTATTGGAGGTAAGTCTCGTGACCTAGAAACGCTATTTTATTGAAAAATCAACCTTTAATTCTTGGAAAATTGGGTGAAAAATTGAAAAACTAGGGCTTGAGTTTTGAAATGAAAATTTGGGATTTGAGGGGGCATTTGAACTCCGATTTTGGTAAATTTTATATGTACGGACTCGTGGCAAGACGAGGAGTCCGGTAATGTAAGTTTTGTCATTTTTCGAGAAGTGGGCCCAGGGCTCGGGTTTTGCCAACTTAGTGATTTTCGATATTTTTCGAGTCTTTTCGATTGGGTTATATTCCCTTAGCCTATTGTAATATATTCGTTGTGGTTTTGGCTAGATTTGATGCGCGAGGAGGTCGATTCGCGAGGAAAGGCCATTGCGAGGTAGTCTTGGGCTGGCTAGAGGTGAGTAATGCTTGTAAATGATATCCTGAGGGTTTGAAACCCCGGATTTCACATCGTAACGCTGTATTGAGGCGTGACACGCATTCTATGATGAATGCGGGGTCATTTACTATTGGGGATTTGTGACTTGGTCCATCCCGAGTGATATTTCTTTTATATTGGCGATTGAGACGTATACTTTATTACTGTAAATTGAGCTTATTGCCACGTTTGGGGCCTTGTGCCGACCTGTAGAATTTTTAGGGGATCTTCATTTGTTTCTCCTCACTTGTTTGCATAAATCATACTCTCAGTCATGTTTTCAACTGTAAAAAATATGATAAGAAATGTATTTTGAACATGAAATTATAAATAAAAGGAATATGAGGGCTGAGATCCCTACAGTACGTAATTCCCGAGTGGCTACGCATTTATTTGACTGAGATGGGTTGAGTACCCAATAGTGAGGATATATTTTCCTATGATATGGATCAGTTTGCACGCCGCAGCGATGATAAATTGATATTGAGGCTGAGAGCCTGTTTGATGCCACGATATGTCTAATATTGCGCTTGGGCTGCAGGATCCCTTCCAGAGTCTGTACACACCCCCAGTGAGCACCGTCGACGATAAATAAATGGAGCGAGCTGCATGCCGCAGCGGGTACTGGAATATACCGTTATTTGCATTGCATTGCATTCATGCATTTGTTCACTATTCGTTGTTTGTGTTATTTCTCGAGATATCTGTTTGCTGTTCTGGTATTGTATGATCACTCTTATGGAGGATAAATCTTAGAGAGTGTTAACAATGACACTGTATGATGTGTTTGGTCAGGTAACAGTGGCTGACCGGGAATAAGTATATTGCCCGAGGGGTGTGTCTCTATGCATAGTGTCATTGATTGTTGAAAATTATTTTTGCAACTGTTGAAAGGCTCATCTTCAAAAGAGGTTTAAAACTGAGCCAAGATACTTTGAAAGGTTTCACAGTTTCACTGATTGTTTCTCAATGTATGGGCTATTCACTGTTTCTATACAGCATAATGATCTGTTATACGTAATTTCTTACTGCTCAGTTATTATTTACTTTTATTACTCACTGAGTTGGAGTACTCACTTTACTCCCTACACCTCGCATGTAGTTGCAGGTATTGTTCACACGATAGAGGGTTATTAGCTGATTGAAGGTACTACTATTGCAGCTGAGCAAGGTGACCGCCAGCGTTCGCGGCACCGGATGTTGTCTTTAAAATTCCAGAATTTATTATTGTATATTATTAGCCATGTAGTTGTGTTCAGGCTTCTTTAGATGTTCATCACTTGTGACACCCCAATTTCGGGCTGAGCTGGGACGGTTCCCTGTTATATCATTTTTTTCGCATTTATGATAATGTTATCTATTATTTTTAACTCATTCTTTCTATGAAATTATTAAAATAAGTATTATTAATCTGTTGGCTGGCCTTGTCTTCACGAGAGGCGCCATCATGGCCGGGTTCGAGATTTGGGTCATGACAAGTTGGTATCAGAGCCTAGGTTACTAGGTCTCACGAGTCATGAGCAGGTTTAGTAGAGTCTCGCGGATCGGTACGGAGACGTCTGTATTTATCCTCGAGAGGCTGCAGATCCTTTAGGAAAACTTCATATTCTTGAATTCTTATCGTGCGTCCTTGATTCAGCTTGAAAAGAAAACTCTTGAAATTCCTTCCACGCGATTGTATGCGCACGTGAGTGCTCAGTATCAAATGTGCCTTGATGGCTTGTGATTCCCCGATCGAGGGGCAAGATGTGATTTCTATGAGTTGATGTTGGGCCAGTCTGGAGGACTTGAGGCCGAAACTTTGCTTATGGCTTGAGCACTGAGGTGCTGACATGGTGAGTGAGTGTTTTGCACTTATATGTTTGGTATTGTCCCTATTAGCCGAAATGGTGGTTGGATATCCATGTGATGAATATGTTAGTACGGCGAGGTGTGTTTATATGATTTGGTAGTGACGAAGAATTCTGCAGGATAGTAGATGGACTGTTAAGTGATTCGATTCCTATTATTGCTTGATGTGTAACCCGAATTATGGGCACGTGAAGAATATTTTTGTATCTCCTAGTTGAGAAGTGAAATGCATTACATGTGGCGGTATGAGATCCGACTCAGGAAGACTAAAGTGACTATGTAACGTACATGATGGTGGAAGGTATGCCGAAGCAATAAATTGAGGCAGAGCATATGGGTTATCTCCTGCGGGTTGTTCTTAAGTGGTATAATCCTTATGCGTATGCTAGAAGGTCTCATGTGTAATTGAAGGGTACGGGTTGAAATTGAGAATTTGGGGTCACTTAAGAGAGTGGACTCAATTGATGTAGAGATGGGTGCAAGTAGTATAAAGGATTACAGTACGAGATGATCTGTGTTTTTGCGAATTGGTAGATGATTTGAGTTTAATCTCACTATGACATTATGGCATCATTAGAGTAAAAGTGGTATGAGATGTTGAGTGTGTCCTGATATATGGCTTCGAGCCAAGTTGGGGAGGTTACTGTTGATTAGTTGATTGCACGATCATGTGCTATGTTGGTTCCGTTTCGAGATATGCTGGCGGATCTGTTCTGGTTGCAGAAATTGAGCCGAGGATGGCAGGAGTGAAGCAAAATTTTGATAAAGGTCATATGATACTTCGTAGATGTGTTGAAATAATAGGATGTCTGGAGCTGTTGTGGATAAAGAATTCTCAGTGTATTGAGAAGGAAGATGTTTGTTGGTATTTGAATGAGATCATATCCTGCAGTGTCAGAGTGATAATAAGGCACGAGTGGTTCTGTTCGCTAAATCAGGTAAATTGTAGATCGAATATGAAGTAAATGACTCTTGAGAATGGCCTTATTGTGTTCAAGGTTCTACAGGCAACAATCCGGTGCCTTAAGGTCCTGTATGTGGTTAGAGGATGGGTTTCATTGGAAAAGGTTAAGGCTTGCGGTATTTTTCTGATGATTATGGGATTCTATGTATCGGTATCTAGAAGGTAATGGTAATAGATTCAGATTCGTAGTAAGTTCTTCGAGCAGAGCATGAGGGAATGTGGCATTTCTGGGAACATTTGAGAGGGTATTCAGTGGCCTATAGGTCTTAGACAGTGTAGTCTTATGTTCGAGTCTCGTGTGGCAGATTTGGGTTGAGGCATTGTGGTGCTACAGCAAGAGGGAATATCAAGTTGATGATGAATCAGAAAAGAAATTAAATAAATGGAATAGCTTGATAGTAGAACGAATCGGTATGGTAAGGATATGATTAATTCTTCGTATATATTCGAGGTGATAAGCCCTTACAGGTATTGTACAACAAAGTTTTTGAGTTCGGACAACTTGCTTAGCTTGGTTGGATAGGAGGATTCAGTCCTGGCAGTTTAGCTTGTACAAATGGAATTGGCAGAGATGTTCTTGCTGGGTTTTACCGTGGTTTGGAGATGAAAATATTTTCTATGGGTATGCGAAGCATGGAATGTGTAACGATTCTTCTTCTAGATGGGATTGACGGAGGGTCTTGGCTAAACGACTTGCAGTTTAGTTCTGAAAAAGAAGTTCATAAAATTCTTAAGCAACAGGTAGCCTCAAGTAATCAAGGAAATGGTACTGCTGAATGGGAGTGATTTGACGTGAGTATATGTCTCGGAAACAGAGTAATGTGATTGGACTGATGATACTTCGGTAGTATTACGGCACTTTCTGGCCAGATCGACTGCTGATATCTGAGTTTATTCGATGGCACAGGGAAATTTTAGAATATCTTTCGTGGAATGATTGGGTACTTGAGATGTAATAGGTATTCATGCTGCGAAATTTGGAATCAGGTACAGTGATTCGTATGTTATATGGAGTTGGAGACTGAGAGTTCTCAGCTACAGTTTATGCCGTGGTTGTGGATCGTGTGTATTCGGCACCGTCTAGCGACTATTGGGATTGGAGGCCTGAGTGGATCTTTCTTTGCTTGGTATATTAGATTTTAGATATGATATTGGGGTGTAGACTGGTTATCTCAGTGTTGGTTCATTCTAGACTATTGTGCTATGGGTTATGTCGGAAAATGCCACAGGTTGCGTGGCGGAGTACATTGAATTATGTTCTAGCAGAGTGTCGTATTCCAAGGACCAGCGGACGGTTGGAAAAAGGATTGATTTTCTTAATTGGGCCTTTGTGGCGGATATCAGTGTATAGGTTCTACCATTGATTCAGTTCCAGTATTGAGGGACTCTTTTTCGGGTGCGTTTCTTGTGGCCGGGCATGTTGCCGGGTGAGGTTGAGGTTGTGGATTTCAGTATTGATTGGTGCAAGGCACCATATCGTACGACTCCGATAGGAGTTATGGTAGTGGAAGGAGCAGCTTCAGGCTTCTTGGTAATGAGTTCGTTGGTAAGCTGATTGGATACGTGTTTAGCTTGAGTTGGCTTGGTTGGCCCCGAGTTGTATTTTTGAGGGATAGGTTGATTCGATCGTCATTGAACTTGTTAGTGATCCAGGGAGATCTATGAGTTGCTTTTTCTGTGCTGTGAGGCGTTATAGTTTTCGGACTGTGGGCCCATATAGTGTGGTGCTATCGAGATTCATAGTGGAAGTTGAGTTTTGTAGCTTACAATGCTATAAGTAGATATCATTATGCACTCAGTGTGCTTATGATCGATACTCGGTATTTTGTTATAATGAGAAAATTTTGCTCGATGTGCATCTCCCTATGTGAGATATTTGTGTGGATCGGGTGGCACGCCGCCACGGGTATGGTATCTGGACTGGGTTGCACGCCGCAACAGTGTGATGTTTAGAATAGTTTTCCAAATGCTATTTTGTATGCCTTGCTTCCTGGTTTCTAAGGAAAGTCCGTATTGTGTTGCTCGGAGAATGGCGCATCGGTTGTGTCCTTTCAGGATCATATGGTGTATATTACTTGCTTCACCATAGGTATAATGATTTGTTTGGGTTCCAGATATCAATCATGCGTGGTTGTCAATTTTGAGTATAGCGACTTGAGGTGCTTCATGTGTAACAGTGTTTGGATAAGATCGCGCATTGTAGCGCGGCTACATAGAGATTAGACCCTTCGGGGTAGATTCAGGTATTTTATTTCTATGATGTGGGACGGGGTCCCAGCCTTGTGTTGTGATGGTACTGATGAGGTTGAGTTACAGATCTTTTGTTTGAGTCATTTGTCATAATTTGAGTATGTTCAGACCGCCCTTCATTGGTGCGTGGATTATGCAAGTTGTGGCTTAGGCCTGTGATGAGGTGTCATATCACCAAAGTGGTGTGTTGGATTCGAGGTGATCGTGGGAGTCATTAATGAATACGAACAGATTTGATTATAACTTGTTGGAAGAATAATATTGAGGTTCGGTTCGGAAATCTGCTGTGGTATTAGTCAAAAGGGAAGTGGTTTCATGAGTGGTTGATCTGAGAAATGGTTACGGTTTGTTGTGTGTTTTATTATCATTGGTAGGATATGAAAGTATTGGAATGAGACTTTAGCTAATAAGAGGTTTCTATCGGTATATGGTTGTTGTGGACAGCTGTCGTGAATGGGAGTTATCGATGCATGTGTTTGAGCTATGTAGTATATCATAGAATTGCACCGGAGGTTGCAGGAGGTATGGGTTATTACAGCTGGTTCGGACTTATCCTGAGTATAGATGTGAGGATATGGTCTTGCGTACAATTTCGAAAAGTGCGATGTGGTTCTACAGGTCATGGTCTAGGTAGGTTGTGAGATTTTAGCTATGTTGTGTTATCGGACCTATACGAGATAGGGTGACGTGGGATCACCCCGGGTATATGCTTGGTAAGGTTATTCAGCTATTGGTTGGCTTCTAGGATAACTCTGGGTACGCTCGAGGATGAGCGTTGGTTTAAGTTGGGGAGGATGTGACGACCCGACCCGTCGTCTCATGTGTTTCCGTCCCGTATTCCCCGTTTATTGCTTCTTCATATTTCATTATCGGTATGTGATGTGTGAAAGTTGATTTGGATTGGTTTTGACAAGAAATGAGACACTTGGTCTCTTTAAGGAAAGCTTAAGTTGGAAAAGTCAACCGAATTTTGACTATTGAGTTAGAGCGCTTGGATGTGATTTTCGATGATTCGGTTAGCTTCGGGAGGTGATTTGTGTCTTAGGGGTGCGATCGAAATTGATTTTGGAGGTTCGATGTAGAATTAGGCTTGAATTGGCGAAGTTAGTATTTTGGCGAATTCCGGTTGGTAGGTGAGATTTTGATCCGAGGGTCGGAATGGAATTCCGAGAGTTGCTGTAGCTTCTATATGTGATTTCTGATGCCTGTGCAAAATTTTAGGTCATTCGGACATTGTTTGGTTGGGTTTTCGATCGAATGCTTGTTTCGGAAGTTTTGAAGAAACTTAGGCTTGAATCCGATGTGAATTGATGATTTTATTGTTGTTTGATGTGTTTTGATGATTGCAACGAGTTCGTATGATGTTTTGGGATATGTTGGTGCCTTTGGTTGAGGTCCCGGGGGCCTCGGGGTGATTTCGGATGGCTAAACGGTTCATTTTTGAACTTGGTACATTGCAGAAATGCAGCAGCTGTTGCAGGACACTTTTGGCCTTTGCGTTTGCGTAATAGCCTTCGCGTTCGCGAAGAGTTATAGCTCTAGGCCATCGCGTTCGCGTTAGAGGCCTCACATTCGCGTAAGAGGGTCTGGGGGCCCAGCCTAGTTTGTTCATCGCGTTCGCGTTTGGGCGTCGCGTTCGCGTAGTGTTGTAAGCTGAATCATCGCACTCGCGTCTGGTGGTATGCGTTCGCGTAGAGTTAATTGGTCAACTTTAATTTTTGTTCATCGCGAACGCGAGAGGACCCTCGTGTTCGCATAAAAGGAAATAGCTGGGCAAAAGGGTTTTTATTAAATATTTCATCCGCGACCCAATCATTATTTTCCTCCATTGTTGACCACCTCAAGAGCTTTTTGGTAGAAATCGAAGAGGGTTTTGACGGGAATTGATTGGAGGTAAGTCTCGTGACCTAGAAACGCTATTTTATTGAAGAATAAACGTTTAATTCTTGGAAAATTGGGTGAAAAATTGAAGAACTAGGGCTTGGGTTTTGAAATAAAAATTTGGGATTTGAGGGGGCATTTGAACTCCGATTTTGGTAAATTTTATATGTACGGACTCGTGGCGAGACGAGGAATCTGGTAATGTAAGCTTTGTAATTTTTTGAGAAGTGGGCCCGGGGCTCGGGTTTTGCCAACTTCGTAGTTTTCGATATTTTTTGAGTCTTTTCGATTGGGTTAGATTCCCTTAGCCGATTGTAATGTATTCGTTGTGGTTGTGGCTAGATTTGACGTGTGAGGAGGTCGATTCGCGAGGAAAGGGCATTGCGAGCTAGTCTTGGGCCGGCTAGAGGTGAGTAATGCTTTTAAATGATATCCTGAGGGTATGAAACCCCGGATTTTACATCGTAATGTTGTATTGAGGCATGAAACGCATCCTATGATGAATGCGGGGTCGTTTACTATTGGGGATTTGTGATTTGGTCCATCCCGAGAGATATTTCTGTTATATTAGTGATTGAGACGCATACTTTATTACTGTAAATTGGGCTTATTGCCACGTTTGGGGCCTTGTGCCAACCTGTAAAATTCTTAGGGGATCTTCATTTGTTTCTCCTCACCTGTTTGCATAAATCATACTCTCAGTCATGTTTTCAACTGTTAAAAATATGATAAGAACTGTATTTTAAACATGAAATTATAAATAAAATGAATATGAGGGCTGAGATCCCTACACTATGTAATGCCCGAGTGGCTGCGCATTTATTTGACTTAGATGGGTTGAGTACCCAATAGTGAGGATATATTTTCCTATGATATGGATCGGGCTGCACGCCGCAGCGATGATAAATTGATATTGAGGCCGAGAGCCTGTTTGATGCCACGATATGGCTGATATTGCGCTTGGGCTATAGGAGCCCCTCCGGAGTCTGTACACACCCCCAGTGAGCACCATCGACAATAAATACATGGAGCGGGCTGCACGCCGCAGCGGGTACTGGAATGTACCATTATTTGCATTGCATTGCATTCATGCATTTGTTCGCTATTTGTTGTTTGTGTTATTTCTCGAGATATCTATTTGATGTTCTGGTATTGTCTGATCACTCTTAGAGAGGATAAATCTTAGACAGTGGTAACAATGACACTATATGATGCGTTTGGTTAGGTAACAGTGGCTGACCGGGAATAAGAATATTGCCCGAGGGGCGGGTCTCTGTGCATAGTGTCACTAATTATTGAAAATTATTTTCGCAACTGTTGAAAGGATCATCTTCAAAAGAGGTTTAAAACTGAGCCAAGATACTTTGAAAGGTTCCACAGTTTCACTGATTTTTTCTTAATGTATGGGTTATTCACTGTTTCTATACAACATGATGATCTGTTATACGTGATTTCTTACCGCTCAATTATTATTTACTTTTATTACTCACTGAGTTGGAGTACTCACTTTACTCCCTGCACCTCGCGTGCAGCTGCAGGTATTGTTCACACGGTAGCGGGCTATTAGCTGATTGAAGGTACTACTATTGCAGCTGAGCAAGGTGACCGCCAGCGTTCGCGGCACCGGACATTGTCTTTAAAATTCTAGAATTTATTATTGTATATTATTAGCCGTGTAGTTGTGTTCAGGATTCTTTAGATGATCGTGACTTGTGACACCCCGATTTCGGGCTGAGTTGGGATGGTTCCCTGTTATATCATTTTCTTCTGCATTTATGATAATGTTATCTATTGTTTTCGACTCATTCTTGCTAAAAAATATTAAAAGAAGTATTGTTAATTTGTTGGCTGGCCTTGTCTTCATGAGAGGCGCCATCACGATCGGGTTCGGGATTTAGATCGTGACAGTCTCATTCCCCTACTTGGTTCAAAATAGTCTGTAACAGATCTGTTTACTAAAATTACTATACTACTATTTGAGATGCAGCTCAGTAACAATTTAGAAATTTGGGAGGTAATTTAAAGTAGTCAAGAGTGTGATGAACAAAAGACCATTCTAGACGATTGAATGCCTTTTCTAGATCAATTTTAGAATCATGTTGTCTTGCTTTCCTTTTAATTTATAAAATTTAGAAACCAGTTCCTGGATGATGATGGCATTATCAAACGCTCTTCTATTTTTCATGAAGCTAGTCTGATATGGACTGATCAATTGATCGAGGAATGGTTTAAGATGGTTTGCAAGGATATTAGTAATTAGCTTGTAGATAGTATTGCGTAAACCAATAGGTCTAAAGTTTTTAATGTTGTTGGCATTGTGGATTTTAAGAATAAGTCAGAGATAGGCTTTGTTGATTTCAGAAGGAAATTTTTGTTGTTGAAAATGTCATGCAAAGGTTGCAAACTGATTGACCTATGTGATTCCATTATTTTTGGAAGAAAAAAGGATGTAGACCATCCGTACCAGGAGATTTAAAGGGTTTGAAGGAAAAAATAGCTCTTTTAATTTCAGAGTCTAGAGGGAGGGGGAAGGGGGTATCTAGATAGCATAAGTTGATTTTGTTACAATTAAAATGATGATTCAGAGGGTTAGCCCAGCTAGTTTGTGAGTGAGAAGGGGTAAAAGTATAGGTAAAGTAATTATGAACATGAGACATAATTAGATTATGATCATTAATCCAATATTAGCATCATCTTTGAAGAAGTTAATTTTGTTCTTCTTTTCCTATTGGTGGCTGAGACTTGAAAGAATTTTATATTTGTGTCTCCTTCATTTAGCCACAAGACTCTGGACTTTAGTTTTCAATAATCTTCATCAATGTAGAATGTCATTGTATTCATTTTTAAGATCTAATTCTAAATTACGAAGGAAAGTACTGGCAGTATAATTATTGGAGGTTTGAATACCTTGGAGTCTAGCTAGTAATTTCCTATTTCTTCCTATAATATTACCAAAGGTACTATTTTTCCAGAGTTTTAATTATTCCACAAAGTTAAGGCTGGCTTTGAAGTAGTGACTATGATACCAATTATTTTTCACTAAAGTCAGGAATTCTTGGTGTTTACATCAAAAGGTCTATAGTCTAAAAGGTATTTTATAGAGAGACCTATTTTTAGGAATCAATTCTATAAGAATAGGGTTATAGTCGGAGTGGGTTCTAGGCAGGTGAATTATTGAGATTTTAGGAAAGAGTTCAATCTACTCCTCATTTTCAAGAACTTTATCTAATCTTTCCATTATAAGACCTTTTTTTCATTATGCATGTTGTTTGTCCAAGTGTATTTACTACCTTTAAATCCTAGATCGAACAAGTTACGCTTATTGATTTTAGAGCATAAGTAACTAGCTCTACTATCCTTAATAAGTTTACCGCCAAATTTTTTACTAGCTGCTAGAATATCATTAAAATCACCTTCTACTAACCAAGGCCTTTATAAGAGTTGTTAATATTTTCTAGATTCTCCCACATTATGTTTCTATTATAGACATAATTACTAGCATATATAGAAGTAAAAAGTCAAGGTTGACGTATAGGAAGTACCTCTATGGTTACATGGATTTTCTGGTTCCTACGAACTAAATTTTGAACATTGATTACTTCATCAGTCCACATCATGACCATGCCTCCTGACTGACCCTCCAAAGAAACTTCAATCATCTCTGAGAATCGAAAGTCATTAAACAAAGCCGCATGGTTAACCATTCTTGCTTCCAAGAGTGTTACCATGCAGGGCTTATGAGTATCAATCATTTTCCTAGGATTTCTTATGAAATTTTCATTGTTTCATCTCCTTATATTCCAAATTATAAAATTAAAAGGACGTTTCGTTGATTGATTAACTTCTGAATTTTCTCTCTCTCCATTCTCCCTTATCCCTCCCCCTCCCCCAAAAAAGACAGGGTTTCTTCTCATCGAATGTACTAGGATCATTGCTTTGTTGCCCACTATTAGATTGTGTGGTGGACGGATGTCTATCGAGCACTGGTATATGGCCAACAGGAAACTGAACATATGCCTCATCTCGTGCCTCTCCATAAAGAGAAATTTTTTTATTCCGTCTAGGTCTGAGAGTTTTAGGACTGACCCTAATTTTAGGTTTATCGGAACATCGTCCTCCTCCATTTCTGCTTCTACTAGACCTGGCATTGGGTCTGCCTGGTGATGTTGTAGAGATACTAGAGAGGGTATCGTTGGATGTGGAACCTCTTGGTTCCCCTGGTTGATGTCCCAAGGAAGAAGTATGGGATTAAGATGAGTGTACGTCTCTATGGGGAAGAAGGGAAGGTTTAAGGGAGCATTTGAGGATTTATGGGGTTGAACTGGGGTGGCATTCTTCATTGCTCTCTCATTTTCTAAGCTATTTGAGGGTTTAATTATGGTGCCATTGGATGAATGATGTTGTTTAGCCAAACTCTATTTAGATAGTTGTTCATGGCTAACCTCATTCCTTTCATGATGAGTTGTGTTAGATATTGAGTGTTGTGGAGGATTATTATCGCCTCTTGACTGTTGGTTGGAACTGTCAAGGATATTGCATGGCCTATGGGGCCTAGATCCATCCAACTGGTAGGATGATAGTCTTGTGTTTGAGGGGGCTAAGCATAGATTATCTGAGCATGTTCATGAGGGTGAAGGGGTGGAGTATTTTCCTTGTTGAGAGGTCTATACTGGCGTAGGATTTGGATTAAATGATTCCTCCTTCTTAAGGATGATGGAAGCCTTGGCATTTTGGATAGGATAAGGGGTATTTAATGAACTAAGAGTCGGCGTGGGATGATGTCAATGGAGGGGAGGGGCAGATTGGTGGAAGAATCAATAATTGAGCATTCATGTGTTCTTTCCTTTAATTGCTCAATGTCTTGATATATAGGACTATTGATTTCTTCTTTTTGGTTTTCTAAGGGAGTGGCTATTTGGCTTCCCTTTTCTTCCTCCATTGCCATTTCGCCAACATGCGGAGGGGCGGTGAGTTTGCCAAATCTTAAGGAAGGACATTGTTGAGATCCTTCCTTTAAGAATAGATTTTGGAAAGATTTTTGATGTAGGGTGGGTTTAGGGTAGTAGGGGTATTATTATTTGGAGGGTTAGTAGTGTCCATTAGGGGTACTATTTTGCATTTTCATTGTTTGTATCTAAATTATTAAAATTATTTTATGTCACATTGGAGTCACTCATACAAGTGTCATTTTCTCCAAAGGCCAAGTCGTCACTTAATTAAATAAATTTATTATTATTATTATAAAAAAAATTTGTACTAGTCATAGTGGTTTTGGAGAAACTGTTTGCTTATTATCTAAGAAGTGGTTTTTGGCTAGACTAGTGGGTTGATACTTAGTAATGACTGGTCGAGCATTAGTTCTTGAGGGTGGATTAGAAGTGAGATGATCGTTTGATTTATATTAAAGCATTTGAGTATCATAATACTTACTTGTATTAGCGTTGAACAATTTAACCGATATACCTGGATCATTGCTGCCTTTTGTTTGGGTGTTAATAGATTGAGCTGGAAAATTCCTACCTTGATTTCTTCTCTTATTGAATGAAATATCCATTTTGCTTCATTATCTCCCTTAGTATCTTTAGGTTGATGTTCTTGTCCTGCATAATGAGGATCATTACTTTGTTTCTTGATTTAGTTGCACTGTTTCATCGTATGACCAAATCGATCATAATTTTTACAAAGGAAATCTTCCCCTTCATAGTGAATGTATTGCTTATGGTGTCCAACAAACAGGAAGAATTGGACTGGGATTTCTAGGGGGATTTCTAGACAAATCCTTATATGTCGACCTCCTAGATTTTTGATGTGCATGTGTCTATTTTCAGTAGGCGTCCTATTGCATTTCCAATCTTTTGGAGTTGTGTTGTCTAAATAAGTTCCCATTTGTAATATTACTACTAAAACTCCCTTTCCTGCTTTCAATAAAAATTTACACCTTGATTTAACCCAAAAAAAATAGAATTGGGCTCCAAACATATTTTGGGCAATTAGGCAAAAAAAAAAAAAAAAAAAGAATTGGGCTCTAAACATATTTTGGGCAATTAGGCTTCCCTTCAATGAATGTTTGATTTCGGGAGAAATTTAAAAATAGTCAGATTCACAAGTGGTCATTCAAAAGTAGTTACAATTTCAAAAGTAATCGAAATTTAGCCACTTTTTATGTAAAGATAAATCTGAACAAAAACATTGTTCAAAATCCGAAAAATACTCCAACATAATATACTGGAGCTCACATAAGTATACTGGAAACTCCAGCATATTATAATGGAGTTTCGACATAAATATACTAGAACTCCAGCATGATATATTGGAGTTACAGTATGATATACCGGTCCAGTATAATATGCTGGAAGTTCATACATATGTACTCCAATCTCCAGTATATTATGCTGAAACTTTCCGCGTGTTGGAGTTCCAGCATAATATGCTGGAAGTTCATACATAGATGCACCGATCTCCAATATATTATGCTGGACCGGTTCCTGTTACCGCAAAATAATAGCTACTTTCATTAACTTTGCAAATACTAATTATTTTTAAATGACCAGTCGAAAAACTGACTAGCCCGTGCTATTTTTACTTTGATTTCCCATTCCTTATTAACCAAAGGGTAGGGAAATGTGAGTTGTCGTTTATTTTGCTTATATATGTGATGTGTATGTGACTATTCTAGATGTGAACATAAATGTTGACGAGCAGAAAAATATTGATAGTACAACATCATTCACCTCAATTTTGAATTATTGGCGTGGTCTGATTGTACCGTGGAGCGGTAGGTGGCGTTTATTTGACAAAAAAAAAAAAACATGCAAGAAATTTTTTAAAGATACGTCAAATATTTTCGATGTTTACGAAAAAGTTAGAAAAAGCGTATGGTGTTCGACTGATTCAAGGACCATTTGTCCATAGATTATTTTTTCTTTTTTTAATCTTTTTAAAAAAACGTGTATGTATGAAAATTTATAAGTTGAGATTTTTGGAGAATGATTTTTTCCATTCAAAGTTTTCCGAAGAAAAAAAAATGTCACTCATAAAACTGGAATATTTGTCAAGTGAAATTTATGTCCAAACTTAATTTTACAATTTTAAATATTAATTACAATTTAACTCCAAATACTATTTTTTAAAGTCAAATTTTTTATGTCCAAAACGCCTACTAAAAAACTTCGAAAAAAAAAAGAAAAATTCACTAGCACATTCTGAAGACGAATACCACCTGGATATACAAGACGTTTTGCTACTTAAGCAGTAATTCGTGACCTGCTGCTGGCAAAATTAAAGAATACCAGATGCTTTCATTAAAAACTAATCAACCAAGATTCTGTAGTAATCCTTTAATTATTTCCAGGCACTCATTCAACTTTATAACCTTAAAGAAACATTTTCGCATGTTCATTTGACATGAAGTGATTTCAAATGACCTCTAAAACATATAAGCAAGTGTTGAGCAGTGGTTAGAAGTAACAAGCTGAGGTTATCATGGTTGAGTTAAGCTTAAGCCAATTAAACTAATTATATTTAGTTTTTTTGTTACGAAGAAATTCTTTTAAAGCTAATACACGACGTGCGAGTATGTCTTCATGTTTAATTTTGTATCCTCTCAAATGAAATGTTGAATTGCTGCTGGGTAGTTGAATTTTTCCAATAAACACCTGCAATCATTAATAATAAGAGATTAATGTTCTTAAATTGTTATCTTCCTTCATTTTCAGGATTACTTCAGAATCCAGGTTGATTAGTTACTTACGAAAGCATCTGGTATTCTTTAATTTTGCCAGCAGCAAATCGCAATTTAGTGCTTAAGCGGCAAAATTCTTGTACATCTATGTGTTATTTGTCTTCAGAATATGCTAGTAGAAAACATTTTTTTTGGAGTTTTTTTAGTAAGCTTGGACAAAAAAAATGTGACTTTGAAAAGTAATATTTGGAGTTAAGTTGAAAAATAATACTTAAAATTTCAAATTATGTTTGGACAAAATTTTATTTGACAAGAAATTTGCAGTTTTATGAGTGACAAAATTCAGAAAACTTTGAATTGAAAAACTCAATTTTCAAAAATCTCCAAAAACTTATAAATTTTTATGGACAGATACGTTTTTTTAAAAGAAATTGAAAAAAAAAATAATAATAATCCATGGACAAATGGTCCTTAGATCAGTCAAACACCATAGGCTTTTTCTAACTTTGTCGTAAGCATCGAAAATATTTGGCACGTCTTTTGAAAATTTTCTTGCATGTTTCTTTTTTCAAATAAGCCCACCTACCACTCCATGGTAAGACCAGACCATGTCAATAATTCAAAATTAAGGTGAAAGATGTTATACTGTCAATAATTTTCTTGTCGTCCATATTTATATTCACATCTGGAATCGTGACATCACATACATAAGCAAAATAAATGACAACTCACGTTTCCGTTGGGAAATTAGTAATGGGAAATCAAACATTCAATAAAGGAAGACCAAAATGCCCAAAATATGTCTAAAGGCCAATTCTAGTTTTTTTTTTTTTTTTTGGGTTGAATAGAGATTTAGATTTTTATTGAAAGCGGGACAGGGAGTTTAAGTAGTAATATTACAAATGGGTAGGGGTGTTCATGGTTCGGTTTGGATCGATTTTTCTCTAAAAAGAAATCAAACCAAGTAGGTCAGTTTTTTAATTATTGGACCCAAACCAAACCAATTAAATCTATTTTTTATCAATTCGGTTTTTGTCGGTTTTTCGGTTTTTTCGATTATTTATCAGTTTTTTCTTAAATATATACACTACCAAATACATATTCCGACGATTATATTTTCACTACAACATTATCAAATCAATTGCTCTTTGTGAAATCTATCATTTACCAAGATATATTGATGATAATTGAAGTAAATAGTGATGAATAATTTTAGTACTTAATTAAAAATTTATTATTTTTATCATGAAATAATTCTTGTACTTAGCCAAAGAAAACTACCAATCAAACTAGAATGTAAAGATAAAGAATTAAATTATTATAATAGCAAAGAACTAGACTAAAAATACTAACGACTAATATTTACGATAAAATTTTAGAAACTTTATATAAAAATACATACATATATATATATACACATATATATAACATATATATATATATAGGCATAATAATAAAATTAAATAGCTAATTTTATAGTCGGTTTGGTTCGTTTTTTTATTATTTTTTTATTAAAACCAAAATCAAACCAAATTTAATTGGTTTTTAAAATTCAAAATCAAAATCAAACCAAAACTAAAAAGTATCGATTTTTTTGATCGATTTGATTTGGTTTTTGATTTGGTTCGATTTCCGGATTTTTATAAACACCCATACAAATGGGAACTAATTTAGACGATACAGGTCCAACTATGTTTTTACAGAAATAAATAAAGCATGTAATGTCCAATTCTATTTTTTTTTTCTGGAATCATTTTGGCGTTTACAGGTTTTTTTTTTATTTTTTTTTATTTTCTGAAATTATGTTGAAGAAATGTTGTAGAAGGTTTTAAAAAGATAAACATATTATCAGGATAATAATCATTTATAAATAGTTTTATCCTGTTCTAGAATGGTCTTTCAAAAACTTCTAATCGAGTACTGGACGTTCTTATTGTTTTATTTTTTTGGTTAAGTTGAAAGGTCATTTTTCAAAAAATAGTAGGTAAAAGATATTGCGACCCTTTGTGATTTACTTGAGGGCGAAGACAAAAAGAAAAAATTATGCCGTCCAAATAATAGCTTGTCTGGCCAAGTTTCTAAAATCAAATTTATTTTGAGAAGTGCTTTTAGTGAGAAACAGTTTGTATTTGGTTAATTAATTTGAAAAGTACTTTTGAGAAAGTGTTTTTGGAAAAAAACAATTTTTTTCTGCTTCTCAAAATTGCTTCTGTTTGTCCTTAAAAACACGATTTTTCCTTCCAAAAGCTTGGTCAAACAGCTCAATTGTTAGTCAAAAGTATTTTGACAACAAAAAAAAAGCCTTTTCGCCCAAAAAAAACTTGGCCAAACAGGCTAGCTATAAGAATCATTTTACTACTACTTTGCAAGTTTGCATCAGTCTAGCATTGAATAAATCTGAAAGTTCAAGCCGTTAATTTTAAGTGTAACCTAAGGATTCATGGGAACCTAGTAGTAATATTTTTTAAAACACTGTGTATGTAATAAAAAGTCCATTAATATTTACAAGCATTTGATTGTAAAATCAATTAGATTGTGTATTAACTTGAAAACATTGGAGAAATTCATAAACTTTAAATTATCGCCATCGGTATGTTTCGATTGGAAGATGCAAAAGGACAGTAACTTCCACTCTCAGACAAGACTTCAATTTCTAATACAACTAGTATTATCTAATGTTCAAAAATTTGAGTTTCAACTTTCAATTATTGTGGTCCAATCTCTTCCAAAATTTTCCACATGTTTTGCGATTTTTCCTAAATTCATGCAATGTAAAATTTTGGTATCGTCTCATATAATAATTTTTTCACACTCTATCTACTACCACAGCAAAGTCACCGACATATATACTGTATAAACCAATTTAGTTGATAACTAACCTTCAGTGCATAACCATGATTTCCGACCTCAACCGCTAATTATCTCTGTTAAATTCCACCATTGATGAGTGGAAGAAGCTTGCATAAGAAATCGTCGAAGAAGAAGAAGAGGCAGTGGACGGAAAATCAGTTATAACAGATTTTCTGAAAACACTATTAGAAAATATCTTTTTTCCGACTACAAAATGTCAGTCGTAATTTTCCGACTACTGTAGTCGGAAATGTCATATTTATTTTTTAATTCATTTTTAAGAATTATTCCCAATATGTTTTTGCCTAATATAATCAAAAAGTTTCGCGGGAAATTTCGCGCGTAGAGATTTCCGACTACCGTAGTCAAAACATGAGATAGTAAAGTCAAAAGCACCTTTGACCAAGTGGTCCCCTAAATTTTTTTAATTAAATAATACACAATTTCCGACTACAGTAGTCGGAAACTTTAAGTTATTTTCCGCTAAATCTTATATTCTAATTCTTTTTTTCACAATCTCTCTCTTACTGATCTGTCTCTTTCTCTGTAACTCCTCGCCTCTCTCTCAACGGCGCAGGCAAAATCGGCGACTGGACTTCATCAGGTATGCTCTCTCTCTCTCTCTCTCTCTCTCTCTCTCTCTCTCTCTCTCT
>MU787384.1:0-10507 GCA_026770625.1 Nicotiana glauca
AATTGAATAAATAAATAAACAATTGTTCCATAAAGAATACTATAACAATACGCATGGTTTATAGTATATCCTAATTCCCTACCGATCGAAAATGATAGCCCATTCAATTTTCTATGCAAGGTTCGGAGAATAGGGTTGGACCCTTAGGGGTGTGATGTAGATTGACGATCTACTTTAAAGTAAGCGTTAAGCTCGAACCCCGGCCATGAGTTATGTAGGTCACACAGAAATTATAACTTTATCAAGCAACACAACAATGAGAACAATGCTATCCGTGCTCGCTGCATAGCAGATTACTCCTAAATTATAGGCAGCGATGCTTTAGAAGTAAGTATATCATAAAATAAAAATTGCTATAATTCATATTAAATGCACACGTTACCTTCGTACATTCCAAATTCTATGAAATAACATGCAGTATTTGTAACATGTCCTCTTATCGAGACGGAGTCGCAGATGCTATGGAATCCTCCGTTATATCCATTGACAATGACAGATCCTCTTCATCTTCAGAGTCAACTGCACCCTTAATGCTTTCCACCTCCCTCAGCAGCTCACTCATCTCCGGTCGTTTTTCCGGCGATTTATCACAACACCTTATCGCTATTTGTAGCAATCGTAGCATCCCTGAGTTGGCACTTCTCTGAACAGCTATTTCAGTGTCAAAGATCTCAGCCGTCCATTCTTCTCTGACCGCCCGATGAACCCAACTGCAGAGATCCGCACCGGTGACTCCCGGCGGAGCAGAATGTGATGATATTCTACCTGTTATAGTAGCGTACACAAGTTTTTGTGTGTAGTAGTGTCAGTCTATTGGTTTTGTGTATGAAAGTGCACCAGTAATACGTGTAAAAGAATTTCTACAACGCGGTATGGAATAACACATTTGTTAAAGGGTGTCTCGATCTGTCACTAACCTGTTAACAATTCGAGAAGAAGGCAGCCAAAGCTCCAAATGTCAGATTTCTTGGACACTTTCTTGAAGCCTAGATATTCTGGTGATCGGTAGGAAACCATTCGTTGAGTTGCAATGGGAAGTGCAATAAGGGAAGTGAGGCCATAGTCAGCGACACGAACATCATCGTTTTCTTCTAGTAAAACGTTGGAGGATTTTAGGTTGCCGTGGGGAACAACAGCGGCGGTGGCGGCGACTTGGGAGGAGCTGCAGTTGAGGTGTAGATGCTCTAGTGCTCGAGCGACACCACGAGCAACTGATAATCTTGAGCTCCATCGAAATGGAATCCTATCTCTCGTCCCTTTTCCTCCTATCATACATTCAACGAAAAATTTCTGTTATGTATGAAGTATGTTGGGTGTGTCCGAACAAAGTCGTAAAAAAAGAAGAAGGTATTTATAAGTAGTTGAATACTCTTATTGGTATGAGGCCTTTTGGAAAAATCGTGCATCCTTGACCCAAAACAGACAATATCACAACATTTTAAGCGTATTTTTGGACCTTTTTAACCCAGCAAAGTACTTAGTAATTTTTTCTAAGAATTGCTAAGCAGTGATTACATCAAATTGAACAATTTAACCTATTAAAGGAGGAGCTGACATATATGTGTTGTATCAATTCTTTTAGTCAAACACGGGCTAATATAATCTGTTTCTATCATGTAAAGGTCATAGTAATTCATATAAATGCGCCTAGATCAATAATATCAAATTGATATGTACTTGATATAAATAAAAGCAGTAAATATAACATACCATGAATGCGGTTGTATAAGCTTCCATTAGGTGCAAATTTCAAGAGGAGCAGCTTCTCATCTTTTGTATTATAATATCCAAGAAGAGGCAACAAATTTGGATGTTTCTGATCAGCAATAGCTCTCACTTGTCTCACAAATTCTTCATTCGTCAAAGGTTTCAAATCCCTTAAACGTTTCACCACAACAGTAGGTCCATTTACTAACATTGCCTTATAACAATTCCCAAAATTTCCTTTTCCCAAACCTTCTGCTGATGCTCTTAGTAAATGTTCTAGTTCAAAATTTATTTCACTGCCTAAGAATATCAGTTTTCCTTTCTCTAATTCCACTTCTGATCCCACACTTCTTGATTCCACACTTCTGGTTTCCATACTTCTGGTTTCTGTTGGCGTCGTCGCCGTCTCCATTTTACTAGTCTCAATTTTTTCCATCTCCATTGATTTCGTATTCGTCAGCATTTTCTTAAGCTTCTTGGATTTTTTGAAGTAGTAAATGAAAAGAAATAAAAGTACAACCATGCCAACAGCATTAATTACTATCAAGATAGGAGTCCACATGGATGATTTTGAATTATTTGATGAATCATCACTTGGACCTGGAGCAGATGTATCATTATTCTTGATAGTGCACGTCGTGTTAGAAAAAAGAGGGCCACATAAATCTTGGTTACCTAAGTACGAGGAAGTACCAAATTTTTGAAGGGCTGTTGTGTTTGGAATTTCACCAGAAAGATTGTTGTAAGAAACATTAAAAACTTTCAATGTTGACTGATTAAAACCAGGGATCGGACCGTTCAAATTGTTGTCTTGTACCTGAAATGACTCTAACAAATTAAGTGTTAAAAGAGAAGGTGAAATTTCTCCATCAAATCTGTTACCAGATAAATTAATATCTTTCAAATTTTTGTTTTTGGAGAAGTCCATCAAGTTTCCTGATATGGAGTTGTTCTTGAAACTAAGTGTTTGTAATTGAGTGAAATTGAAAAGTGCATCTGGCTTGAGTTTTCCAATAAGGCCAAGATTTTCTAGCCTAAGTCCAGTGACTCGACCATTGATACAACTGATACCAAACCAACTCGGCGTGTTGTTTAAGTAACACATGAGACCAGTCCAGCTTTTGAGTACTTTAGGATTGTTGAAATCAGCTTTGATTGTCATAAGGGCTTCTCTTTCTGCGCCGTCGAAACCGTTAGCAGAACCATCTTGGGCTATAGCCATGGTACATAATTTAACCATGAAAAGCAAGATAACATAGTACTTGAAGAAATTGGAACAAGAATCCATTTTTTTGATTGTCAAAAGCAAAGAGTTACACACAAATAAATGTTTTGCTTTGGAAAGGAAATAAGGTTCAAAAACATGGGATGGAGATGACAGCTGTGGGAGTTTCATAGTTGAGAGAAGAAAACAAGGACGATTATATCGAGAAATTGGTTTGTATTTAATTCTCAGCTGAGAACCCTACGGAAGCCACAAAACAAGATCATTTTATCTTATTAGACAGGTGTGTTAGCTAGCTGCAATTGCAAGGAGATACAAGGGTGGGAAAAGTATATACTGAGATGTACCATGTTTAAAATTCACGAAATCATTATCGAGTTAAATTTAATTACGAACAATACACTTGTTTAGGATTTGAATTAAGCACCAGTAGTCCCAAACACAGGCCAATGAATTGTCTTTAGATCATCTAGTTTACTATGCCCTTAACATGGTGTCTCTACCCGTTTGGAGCCTTATAGACAATGCCTAGAGTATGTAACATACCTCAATTCAGGGGAATACAAGTATGTTCGAACAAAACATTTTGTTGGGGGTGCGAATTAAAACTAACACTGATAGCTAAAAAGATTGAGAACCTTTAATAGTGTGATGCATTTTGAAAAAATTGTGCGGGCATTGGCCTAAAACGAACTATGTCACACCATATTAAGAGTATATTTTGGCTGATTTATCCCCTTACGAGCTTGGCGGACGCACACGCGAGAAAAGTTAGTTGAGCCAAATTCAAGCTCAAACATTAACTCATGAGGTGAGAAATCGTTCAAAACCATATAAAATGACTACAACTCATAACTTCAATTAATTTGGGACTCTTAACACCCTCTCTCAAACTCAAGGATAGATCATGGACATGGAGATCTAGCATTAGATAAACCAATAATAGGGACGTGTATACTGTGATACCGTTTTAAGAATGTGGACTCTTGCCTAAGTACTTAGCCCAAAAGTTGGAGTAGGTCCTAAGGTAAAAATTGACCCAAAAACTAGTTCATAAGGTAACTTTAACTCAAACTAATATGAGGCGGTAACCTATACTACTACCCTTTACTGGAGATTCTTATACCGTTGTTTTATACTTCAATACCATACAAAAGGGGTGAATTTTATGGTGTCTAATTTTTTGCATGCACAAATTATAGAAGGACTTGATTCTTCTATTCGTTCCTTACACTTCAGTTGCAGAATAAATAATGCAGAAAGTAAAGAACACAATGATTTTTTACGTGAAAATCACCCGGCTCAAAAGGTGAAAAAATCACGACCTGCTACCCAATAGGATTTTTCCTAAACTACAACTCTGAGCAAACAACAAAGTTTACAAACTCTTGCAAACCTAAGGATTACCTCTAACCCTTGTAGCAACCAACCAAAAGGCTGTTGCGACTGCTTCAAGTTAACTCTAACATGAACAATACAACTAGAGTTTATAGCCTCTTGCAAACCTAAGGATTAACTCTAACCCTTATAGCAACACGCCACTAGCTGTTGTCACCACTTCAAGTTAACTCTAATTTGAAAGATACAACTCAGGTACCTAGTACAATTTGCTTCTTAGAAAGCTGAAAGGTACAACTCAAAACACATACTACACTTTGAACTAGAAATAAAGAAAGACATATGAAATTCTTTATAGAGCTGGTTCTTCAATCTAGTTCGTGTAGCTTCAGGATTGCACTCTTAAATCTCACAGAAATTACTCACAAAATGCCTTGCTATTTTGCTCTCAATTCGTGCTTAACTTCAGTATTTATGCATCACCTATAAAAGAAAAAACTACTGGTATATATAGAGTTAGTAAATGAAGAATAACTAGAGTTCAACTGCTTTACTCTTCCTTGGTGGAAGAGTTCTATTCAACTTCATACTTCTAACTCTTCCCTTATCTTGGATAGAGTTATCTTCAAGTAAGGAGTCCTGCTCCTTATCAAATATGTAACATTTTCGTTCAGGTAATATCGATATAACCACTTATACTTATCCCTTTGACGTGCATGTCTTTTTTTGATTCTGCCCCTCACCTGTGTACTGTCCATGAACCTGGTTTATACATGTGTTCCTTTGTCAATCATCAAAACTAAAACCGCTCAGGTCAACAAATTCCCTTTTTGATGATGACAAACTCAATGCTTTTCAGAAGTATGGAACATGTTTCAACTCAGCTCAACATCAACACAATGTTATTACACTTTTCATTTAAAGTCATAAATCATCAAGGACCAGGTTAATTAGGTTATAAACATCACAGTCCAAAGAAAGAGCAAACCTTATCTTCCCCCTTTTGGCATCATCGAAAAGTTGCACAATTAAGGTAAGTAACCGGATTTTAACAGATATCACTCGTGACCACTGGGAGTACTTCAAATGCAGTCATGGATTTAACTTTCTCTTTTTCAATCTAAGGATATTATCCATCTAAGAAATATCAACAAATAATTAGAGCAAAAGAAGTGAATTTCATTGATTGATAAGATTCTACCACAAGGCATAAGAATAAATAAAAACATAGAATCATGAGCAAAAAACAAAAAACATCGCACTTGCGTTACTTGTTACGAACTAGCCTATTTTCATAATTCTCAGCAATTTTAGAAGCAGTATCAAAAAGTTTTAACCCAAAAGTTACCTGCTCAGTTTCAGATGAACTGGTTCTTCCCCTTCAGTTGCATACTTGAAGGACTCATAAGATTTTTATGGTTCTTCTGCTTGACTGACTTATAGCATCTCACTCAATTTCTTAGCTTTTTCTCTACTGGCCACTGTGTTGCGTGCAGTCATTTTAACATGCTTTTTCTTGGGTTTTTGGGTAGTTGAAATTGTAGGTAAAGGTTCTTTGGGTGGTGAGGAAGGGTTAGTGTTTTTAGGATTCTCATGGGTTTTTTGAAATGATCAGTTCAGAAACTTAAGAGAAATAAAGAGAGTTTTGAGGTTTTGGAGATTTCGGTCTTTCAAAAAAATTTGAGATAAGAGGATAAGGTCAGATCCATTTAAAGAGGGAAAGGTTGAGTGTATAACAACGCCTTTTTGAACTCAAGAAGTCTAATCACATTGGAAGTTTCAGTTTGAAAAGACGTTCGACTCTTTCCCAAATATTTTGGCAATTATGGTGCGTGGGACTCTTGATGAAACTGGTTCATTTGTAATTAATTGGTTCAAAATTAGTTTGGGATAAAGTGGGACTCTTTTCAGTTCATGACCCATATGTAATTATTTCAAATTATGCAGAGTGTCGAATACATACCTTATAAGCTCGATGAACCAGGTTCTTTACTGAAAGTTCTCTTATGTAAGACTGATTTTTTCCAAGAAAATAAGGATAATATCATTAGGCATCAGTGAGATATTTTAGCACATGGCACAAGAGTATACTATTAAAATTATGAGACTGAGAAATATCTAATCTAATTATTCACAAAATTCACAAATTATCTAACCAATCATTGAGTTAGAATCGATTTCTTTTAGGTGATCTTAATCATCCCTAATTCTAACTTATTCCTTTCAAAGTGATACCTACTTAAAGCTTTTGTGAAGATGTCGGCAGTTTCCTTATCAATAGCACAAAATTCCACAGTGATCAACACCTCTCAAAAGTATCCTTTGAAAACGATATCCAACATCTATGTGCTTAGTTCTTTTGTGATGGACTGAGTTATGGTCATACGAATTGCACTAGTGTTCTAACAAAATATGGGGATACAACTCAACTTCAGCAGTAGACAAAACCATAGAGTTTTGCTTTTTGGTGGCCCAAGATATAAGACATGAGCCAAGAATTTGTGTCATACCTGAGGTGCTCTTTCTATCCACAAGAAAACCTACATAATCAGAATAAGTATATCCCAGTAAGTTGAAATTACTATCTTTTGGTTACCATAAACAAAGGTCAGTAGTGCCTTTTAGGTATCAGAGGATCCTTTTGACAGCATTCAAGTGAGACTTCATTGGATTTGCTTGAAATCTAGCACAAAGGCCTACACTGAAAACAATGTCATGTCTGCTATCAGTGTGCTATAACAAAGAGCCAATAATTCCCTTATACATCTTCTAATCAACAAATGAATCAGGTTCATCTAAATCCAATTTCGTGGATATTGCAATAGGAGTGTTAATTTCTTTGGATGTTCCTTCCTGGTTTTGTTACTGAGGAATAGGTTCATGGACAAGTTCCCTTGAGGTTTGAGGATCAGTTCCTTTCTAGTCACTTGCCCCTGTCAGGTTGCCCTGGGTGGAAAGACCTGTTCCATCAGTTCCTTCCTGTGGTACAGCTTCAGGCAGAACTGTGGCTTCATCGTTTTAGTTTCTTGTCAGTCCAATCTCTTCATCATCTTGTTCCTTCCTCTCATAAAGAATGTTAGTTTCAAAAATAACATGCATACTTTCTTCTACACACATAGTTCTTTTGTTATATATCTTATAAGCTTTTCTATGTGAATAATATCCCAAAAATACTCTCTTATCACTTCTGGGATCAAACTTACCTAGAGAGTCTTTCCATTATTGTGAACAAAGCACTTGCATCCAAAATGCGCTAAGGTGAGATATATTTGGCTTTCTTCCTTTAAGAAACTTATAGGGAGTCTTCTTAACAAGAGGTCTAGTCTTGTAATTATTTATGATGTAGCATGCAATGTTCATAGCTTCTGCCGAGAATCTATGAGGCAATTTGCTAGCAATTAGCATAGTCCTAGCCATTTCCTCTAATGTCCTATTTTTCTTTCAACTACTTCATTTTGATGTGGAGTCTTAGTGGTAGAAAAGTTATGACCTATGCCATGCTCATCACAAAATTCAGCAAATTTAACATTCTCAAATTTAGTATATGATCAAACCTAATTGATACAAGTTGATTACCTAGTTGTTTTTCAGTTTTTATAACAAATAAAGTGAACATGTCTAATGCTTCATCTCTGGATGTTAAAAATAGTGTCCAAGTAAACCTAGAGTAATCATTAACAAGCACCATAACATATCTCCTACCACCTCTATTCAATGTTCTTATTGGTCCACACAGATTCAAATGGACATGTTCCATCGTCCTGGTAGTACTTACCATTTTCTTCCTTTTAAAAGAGGATCTTACATGCTTCCTCCTTGCACAAGCCTTACAAATTTTATCTTCCTTGAAATTAATGTTAGGCAGCCCTATCACCAAGTCCCTGGAGACTAGTTTGTTGAGTTGGTTTAGACTGGCATGTTCATGTCTCTTGTGTGAAAGAAGGGAATCATTATCCAGCACATTTAAGCAAGTGAATTTATTATCTGAAAGTGTGGACAGATCCATAAAATATATGTTGTTCGCTCTTTTTCCTTGCAAAACTATCTTGTCAGTGGTAAGATTAGTCATAAAGCAAGGTGAAGGTTGTACCTCTATCACACAATTGTGATATACTTAATAGATTGTACTTCAGTCCATCTATCAAGCAGACATTCTCAATAGAATGAGAATCAGTCTTTCCTACCTTTCCAACCCCAGTGATCTCACTTTTCTTTCCATTTTAAAAGGAGACATTACCTTCCTTAAGGTCCTCAAGTAAAAGGAACTGGTTCTTGCTTCTTGCCATGTGCTTTGAATAGGCACTATCCATGTACCATATTTGGCTGCTTGTTGATACTTAATTTTGCCCTCATATTTTTTTAATACATATATACTTCCAAAATAGCACATTGGCATCATCATTTAGTATACAAACCTATACAAGCATTCTCCATAATTTTTCATAATTTTTAGAGCTTCAAATTAATTTTCTTATATTTAAATTATATAAATATCTAGTAATTATCCTTTAAATTATTTTTTGATGACTTAATTACCCAAAATTATTATTTGCATCCATAATACATGTTTCAAATATTTGTATTCTATTTTTTTTTTATAATTGCATTAGCATTATTAAGCTATTTAACTAATTTTGCAATAATGACCTATACAAATAATTGCGTTTATTATATTATTTATGTCAAAGTATCATTTTATATTTTTAAAATATCGAATTATTATTTTAAAATAGTTTTACAGCATAAATATTATTTTTTTACCATTTATTAGAAGTTTTAATAATTTATTTTTTAATTAATTTTTACGTGCTTCAAGAGCTGGCCCAAAATAAGCCAAAATTTCGGACCAAATTAATGGCCCAGACACCCAAATCCCTGGCCTAAACTAGCTAGACCAATACTCTATCAGCCAAATAACCCAATAACCCAATTACCTAATACCCATAATTGTCCAATTAAACCCGCCCCACCTAGACATCTAATCCTGGCAGTTGATCTCAGAAGATCAACGACCCTAAATCAACCGACACCTTTTAATATATCAAACCCCCCAAAACATAACTCATTCGCCCAAATCCACCGCCTCTGTATTCTCTCATCTCCTCTCCTCACCCTCAAACCCTAGTCCCGCCATCACCCTTTTCCCTTTAATTCATGGAATCTCTTCTTGATTCCCTGCCTTATTCGGCTTCGTCTCTCTACTGGTTACTCAACCTTGATGTTACTTAAGTTTATTTGCCTCAAATTTCAAATGTATCTCAAGATACTCAAACCAGATCTGGTTCAAGATCTCTCATATCTTGGCTATTTCCGTCTATGTTCATCCCAATATCTGTGAGTACAAATATTTTTGTATTTTAGTATTTCAAATATCTGGTTCAAACTAGATTTGGTTCAACCTTTGTTTATTTTTTATGAATCTGGCTATTTTTGGTTGAATCTGTTTAGATCTTCTCAGATCTGAAACAATTTCATGTTTGTTTGGTATTTCTTCTTTAAAATTTCAGTACTTCTGTCTCAATATTTTTTAATCCTTTCCTATTATTATTCCTGATTGATTTTGTTTACCTTAGAATTAGGGTCTTGATTTCAACGGATTTTTCTGCAAAATATTTAACCTTTAAACGTTTTCGTTTTTGTGTATCTATTAGGGTTTCCTTTCTTATTTTACTTACTATATGTCTTCGTATTTCTGCCTAATCTCTTAGAGTTCTAATTATTTAACCGTTCATTTTACTATATCTTCTCGTTTGCCTAAACTTTATCGATTAATTGTTAATTAATTTCACTTACGTAAATTAGGGTTTGAAATTGGGCTTTCCTTCAGTACCAGTGTTTCCTTATTAGATTTTATCTGTTCTGACCTTATTTAGACTAGTGTGCGATTAATAATTGGTGTTACTGGCCTGACTTTATTCTTTGATTATTAGAACCAACTCCTAATTGATTTCGGAGTTAGTTCTTGCCTTATTTAACCTAGCTCTTAATTACAGATTGATTCTGTACGAGGTTTTCCTTAAATTAAATCGTACTAGCTTGACTTTACTCATTTCTATCCTGCTAATTTGTTCATGGCTAACCTTACTTGATTGATTATTTGATTATTTCCTTACCTTATTTTTGCAATGTCAATTAGCCTTGCCTTACTTACTTATACTATTCGACTCCTTTTATATATATATATATATATATATATATATATATATATATATATATATATATATATATATATATATA
>MU787384.1:18865-55288 GCA_026770625.1 Nicotiana glauca
GGGGCTCCAATTTTTTAAATTTTAAACCCGAGCATCTTTCCTGATACTTTTAGAGAGAGAGAGAGAGAGAGAGAGAGAGAGAGAGAGAGAGAGAGAGAGGGAGAGGGAGAGGGAGAGGGAGAGAGAGAGATATTATTGCATTTATGGAGGATAGTAGGAGCAACATCAGATCGTTACAAAGTGGTGCGGTTTCCCTTTATATAGGAGGGTAACCTGGCTATAGTACAATATGCATTAATTGTAAAGTTTGGGGATGGGACGGCTGGATGCGATGACTCGGCATAGGTCCTGGGTAGGCCGGCTCCGCCAGACTTAGCTGCGTACTTTGGGAATCTCCCCTTCTGCTTCAGCCTCAACCTTCATCTTCTTCGAATCGGGCTTTAACGAGCCCCGGGGAAGGGGGCTAAGTCGTGGCTCCGCATCCTTGGGGTCTCGAGGCATTTTTCCAAAATGGCTTGATAGCAAGAAATCAATTCCTCTAATGTTGCCGCATACAGATAGTCTCTGCATTTCCCAGAACAAGGCGATTGGAAATGATTCTGACACTTGACTCCTCGAGTTTCTTACAGCGATGTCACACCAATGATGCGACTGTTGGCACGAGCTTTTGTGGCAACTGGGATATCCCATAGACTTGTGTTGTTCGATGTCATTCAATGCACTATCGATTCTCATTCTCCAAGATGGAATGCATCATCGTCAATTTGTTTTTTCAAGAATACAATAATTGCGTCTGTCGGTCAGTCTTCCAAAGCCTCGATGACCATGTCATAACCCCCTATAAATTCAGGTGCCTTAGCATTGGTTTTCTCTCCCAGTACCCACTTTGGCTCATCTACCCATCCCTTCTTATCATCTTCATCTATTCTTGAATGTTATGCTTGAGGCCCATGGCCTCAAGGTTGTTCGACAGAGCTCCCATAGGCTGTATTGCATCTTCTCGCCGAGGTTTCCCTTTTTCAAAAATGATCATGCTATCCTGTCACTATTTCAGTCGTTGTCATATTCACCGTTGCTGTTGTTGTTGGCCCGAGATGATGACACACGGGGTCTAACTTTCCTTGCTCAGAAAAAGCTCTTCAGATTACATACCGCTGCTCAAAAGAAGGCTCGGATTCTACACCGTTGCTCACCTTCATACCCCAGCTCGACGTGGAGCTCTGCCCTGAGCCGGGAACTTGCACGACTTGATGCTCCAAGAAGTGGATTTTAAGTAGCTGTGCTAGCAAAGCCGAGGCACACCGGGTCCGCCGCCTCTATGCGGTTCTCTTGGCCAGTGGGTTTCCTCGACCTTCGACGGGCTATGGCATTTTTATGTCCTTCCCCACTCCTTGGCTTACCTTTTGGGGATATCAATTTGGAAGGCCGAGGTAGCGCTTCTGAGGGCACTTCGAAGGATATTTTCTTCGAGGTCATGCATCCAAGGAAGGTGGCATCTGGAGGTGCTGACCCTGAGGTGGATCTTGGAGGACCTAAGTCTTTACTATGCGTATCCCTTCGCTTCTTTGTTTCTGTGTAGAGACCCTTCACGGGCTTTTATAATCATATGTAAGGGCCCCTCGAGGGCTGATGTACATGGATGTTTATGAATATGAATATACTTCATTGATTTTTACTTTCGATTCTTGCCTTTTTTTTGTATGCTATCGTGCCCTTCGAGGCCTTTGAATGCTTTCCTTTGTTGTTGACCACTTGATACTTAACTCAGATGCGAGCGTTCCTCACGATCCTCTACTGATTGGTATGGATCCTTTCTAATCTCGTTATCATACCTCGAATCGAGCCTAAATTGATTCAATAGGCTCGGGCTATCAGGACCTCCGAGCTGAGGGTTCTCTTTTTGAACTTTAGCACAGATAGCTTTCTAAAGCGTAGGGGTTAGATTCCCGTTGGGAGGTTGCTTGTATTTGGGCGCTGCCTCGAGCTTTCGCAATTAGAGGTTCGCGTGCCTATTTCTCTTTATAGAAAAGGGGAACTTTGAGACCGAGCACCGTCTTGAGTCGAGTGATAACATTGAAGGTTTCTTGAAATACAACTTCTTTTATGGCGGGGATCCTCGAGGTCGGATACTGCCTCGAAACTGGAGAAAATACGACCGACTTCTTGAGTCTTGGCTTCTCGTCGAAGGATTCTTCCGGGGTTGAGTATCGCCCCATCTATCCGCATCGAGGCCCTTGGCTTCCCGGGGCTAACACCGGATAGGTGGATCGTTGCTGATCCTCGCGTGTATATGGGGCAGCTCTGGATTCTTCGAAAGACCTTACTATTTTTAGATAGCTATCCTTTTGCCTTGGCATAAAGTCCTTCACTTTTTTAGGCTTAAGAGTCGTTGATGTACGTTCTTGCTCTAGTCTACCAACTTCATCATAGCCATGGAAACTACTTTAGGGTCTGCCCGACAAGGAATGGGGAGTGCTGTTCCTGGCGCTCAAGATCCGTAGGAATTTGCTCTGAAGACCATGTATTTAATAAAAGAAGAACATCTGGAGATGGTGAAAAAATTATTGCGGGTGGAGCGAGGGGGTGATGCTATAGGTGCTTTCCCCGGGTGAGAGTGTCACGGGCTCCGTTGATGGATTCTTGAGTGTATACCTATATCCGTTCGCATTTGGCACCCTTAATAGGGTCGTGATTGATTTTGGCTTGAAGTAGCGGGTTACTTTATCGCTGATACATCCATTATTTTGGTGAGTGGTGATGATGATGAGGTTCTTTACAGAGAGGGCTGTACTTGAATTCATGCTCAACCACCTTGTCAAGCTATATCAACCCTTTCATCACCAAGGCCTGCTAATCTTTTGTTGTCGATGACGAAGAAGATAGGGATCGGTGGTGGGATAGTTGGTTTGTCCGGGTCCGGACGGCCGACATTATCCCCCCGGAGCTTTTGCCATTTCCCAAGGGACGGAATTATAAACGTGAGTGGAGCGTCTGACGCTTTCTCAGATTTTGCTTGTAGCGGAAATCAGTTGACTAATTGTGCTTTTTCCCTTTTGCAGCAACTTCATGGATGTCAGGTAAAGTTCTTAATCTTCCCGGCTGGGTCCGAAAGTTGGTGACCCATTCGACTCGTGACGAGCGTAGGTGGCGAGCTGCATATTACGTCAGATGGGAAGCGAGATACCGAGGTATGTGCGCATGCTGCCTTTTCCTTGGCCTTTTTATACTTGGGATGACATTTTTCTCTTTCTTACGTACTGGTTATGCTGTTGTAGATGCCGGGCAATTCCTTGAGACGATGGCGCTCTTCCGAAGAGGGGAAGGAGTCGTCGACCTCCGAGTTGAGGGATGATGGCAATAAACGGGATTTGCACCCGGAGTATGGTCGAGCTTTTCATAGGGCTCAATGGGCCTGTGTCTTCAAGGAGAGGGCATTGCCCGAGCCTGCTATTCCTGGAGTGTTAGATTCCCAGACGGCGTCTCCTTCGGGTGAAAATGCCTTCCTTAAGGTTAGTTTTCCTAGGGCCAAAGAGGTGGGATTAACAGGAGTGTGTCTCGACTTCGAGGAAGTTCGCCGCCTCTTCTTCGAGGTGAGCTCAGGTGCAATTTTTCTATGTTCGGTGCCCTCTATTCCTTATCGAATTTTCCTTTTGCAAGCTTGTGATAGACTCAGGTCTGAGCTGCTTCGTCAAGGATCCAGGCTTCGAAAAGTTTTGGATGAGGCTGAGTCCCTTAGGCTTCTTAGAAAGGAGAAGGAGGTTTGGTTGTTGCATTGGCGATATGAGGCGTACCGGAGCTTGAATTATGATAGCTATTTGATGGAGCAGGTAACATTTTGTAGTACGCCACTTTGCTCTTTTTGGCCTTTAAGGTTAAACCTTTTTTCCAATATTAGCTACAGAAAAAGACGAAGGCCTTGGAGTACCTCAAGGGTGATATCGACCGCGTCTGGAATGCTTGTGACGAACTCAAGGCTCAGGTACAAGCTCAATCACTAGAGGAGAGAGGCACCTCGGCCAAAGTTTCTACCTTAGGGGTTCAACTCCATCTGGCTCGAGATAATGCTATGGTTAAAGCGGATATGATCAAGAAACTCAAATCTGATCTCTCAAAGATCAGGGCCGAGATAATTGATGCTCGGGCCGAAGCGATATTAGGCTGAACCATGGTCGACCAGGAGATGGCGATTCGTATGAAGGACACTGCTGATGCCCAAGCCGAGCTAAAGCAGGCCCTCGATCGGAAGAAGAGGATCGAGGAATATGTCCATTGCAGATCCCAAAGAGAGGTGCTCAAGGAGATCGGTGCAAGAGGCTTCATTCTCTCAGAGGAATTGGCTCAATCTAAGGCGGATGAGCGTGACGCTCGGTCACTTCTTGCCGATGTCACAGAAAATGAACCTGGCATGCTATAGCCCTTTGGGTCGGAGTGTAAATTTTGCTATTTTTCCGCTTTGTATTTAACACTGGTTTGACATGTTAGTAGATGGGAAGTTCTCCCCTTGCATATGTAAAATAAGAGAAAACTTGAAGTTTTACCTTCTTCGTATCTTTTCCCGTATTGCCTTTGACCAGGCGAGCTGGTTTCGATGTTTGGCGGGATCCTCATAGATTCGGATCTAATTAGGCAGGCTCTGAGGCTTTCAAGTGCGATCTCCGATGTGAGCAGGCGCTGAGGCCTTCACCTTTTGCCCAGCTCTGTTAGGCTTAAACTCCGAGTTAGACCTTGACTCGAGCTTGCCTGAACTTCAGTCTTCTGTGCCCGTGCGGGCGGATAGTAATTGTTCTCATTTCTTTCCCTTGGACATTTACTGTTTCAACTATTTTGGGTTCAATCTTCGAGTTGCGTTGTGACTCGAGTTTTAGTTGACCCTCAAGTTCTTCCATTTTCAAGCTGCCAACAGTGGTTCTTATGTTGTTTAGTCATTGAGACCTTGCGATATGTGGCCCAGAGTCTTGCATAGTTAACTATATTGGAACCAATCTTTGAATCGAGTTACGATTCGAGCTCATTTTAATCCTCAAGTTGTCAATTTTTTAAGCTGGTGACAATGGCTCTTACGCTTGTCTGGTCGTTGAGACCTTTTATGTGGCCTGGAGGCTTGTTTTGCTGGCGACAATAGCTCTTACATTTTTTGCCTGTGGTCTTTTTGTAGGCTTTGTTTTCCGCTCATTAAGGTCTTTTGAAATAATTTTGCCTGACCCATCGTTGGTTCCGGAGGAACCTCAATTTCAAGTCGTTACTGGCGATGTTTTTAGCACCTCAAAAGGTTTATAGCTCATAGGCTGAGTAGATCGAAGCCTTTTGATTTGGAGCTAACATAGTCGAAGCTCATATTTGCCTGTTGAGGGACGCCTGTATTAACCAGTTCTTTCCGAAGTATATTCGAAGTATTGGCCTGCAATTTTGTTTAGCAACGGTCGGGCGTCCTCGAGTCGCGTTAATTTGGCTGTATCAGCCATTTTGACTATAGTCATATGTGTTCGGCCAAAGCTATTTTTGAGCTCGAGTGATAGTTTAGACATCTACACCGAGGGTATGCCCTTTCGGGATTCTTACAAATGCGACGTATAGCATAAACTTTAGGATTTTGAGTTTCATGCCCATTGAGGTCTTACAATTTATCATGCCTGTTGAGGTCTTACAGTTCTATCATACTTGTTGAGGTCTTACAATTTGTCATGCCTATTGAGGTC
This sequence comes from Nicotiana glauca, assembly GCA_026770625.1. Classification (NCBI taxonomy): domain Eukaryota; kingdom Viridiplantae; phylum Streptophyta; class Magnoliopsida; order Solanales; family Solanaceae; genus Nicotiana; species Nicotiana glauca. The sequence continues at coordinate 24,502 of MU787384.1, forward strand.
TTACAGTTTTATCATGCCTATTGAGGTCGTACATTTTTTGTTGCTATCTAGAATAGATCTGGTTACGCCAACTCTGCCCGCTCGGGGTCTTACAGTTTTGGGTTTTCCAGTGCATAGCGATTGGCGACAGTCTTCGAGTCATCGGGTTTTATTAGGATCGAAGGCTGTTATTCATGAGCTTTGGAGCTGCCTCGACGGGGCCTTATGAGCTCGAAATTTTGACCTTGGGGTCGTGTGGGTGCCGAATTGTTGGCGCTAAGTCTTCGAGTATCTCGGGATGCATTCGGTGGAGGGGCTCTTGCCCTGAGCATATTGAAATCCCCTTCTCTGGAGTACGAGATGCTGAAAATATTCTTTATTGCTTAGCGTAAATATACATATTGCTTCATTATTATGAGCTCGGCCCGTGCGGGCATGGCTCCTCGGACCATTTGGTTCGGTACATGGTTCTCTATTGAAACTCAATTTGCCGTTCCCCGGTCCTTTCGATGGGATGGCACTCGTAAAAGAAAACCATCACTCATCGTTGGACTATATAAGAAGGCCTGTGATCTTGTCGAATTCTCCTCTGGGGGTGTGTTGCTCTGCTAATAACCTTTGCTGGCGAGACCCTCCTTAGGGGTGGAGATCCTATCGAGGGGAAAGAGCATGATGGATTCCATCGAGGCCTTGGGATCTCCAGGTGGAGTTAGAACTTTTGAATGTCTCGGCCAATTGTTTACATACAGTATAGTGAAAAAATAATAAAGGAATGAGGCAGTTATTTCTTATCGCGGGATGCGTAGGCGATGTTCTGAGATTTGATATGGCCTTACTGTTTCAGGATGTGGGCGTTACTATAACCCTCGTTGTGTTTTAGTCAGGCCTGGCCGGAGATGTGGTCTGCCTACCCTTTGATTCTTTCAAGGGTAGAGGTACTGATGCCGACGATGCATTATATGATGAGGAATTTCCCTTTGTCGCATACCGCTCTTTGTCAACAGTTCTAATTCTTCCCCTTACGTGGGACTTCCTTCTTTTGGCAAAGTGGGGTTGGCGCCGTCTCCGGGCGGTCTGCCTGCGAGCATCTGAACAAGACGTACTTGCCTTACGCCTCCTTTGATGGTATATGACTTGGTATTCCAGTCCGAGCTTAGACGGGCCGTATCAGGAGAATGGTCTTTTCGCTTGTTGAAATGACTGCTGTTTGGGATCCATTAAAGATTCGAGAGGTGGTTGTGTTTTGGCCCGGTGGTTTGGGCCGCACTCTTAGCCTCGACCCGACAATGTTGGTGTGCTGATAGAACCACCTGTATTCATGAGCACATGTCTTATTTGAAATAGATTAAATGAGGGAGATGGTTACCAATGCGTCAATGTGAGGCGAAGCCTTAGTGGTTTTTTTGCTCGATGTATGGGCGTTTCTACTTTCCATTTTTAAGATTCCTTGGAGGGTATTGCTGCTTCTCCACTATTGTGGCAATACATCGCGGTTTACTTGCTTTGATCTTCTTGGTTGCCCTCCTCCCTTGGGCTGAGTTCGGGCCTGATCGCTGTGGCGATTCTTATTGAGTAGCGCGGTTGTTCTCCTTCTGAGCTGGTGGCCATTCTTGACCCCGTGGTTGTGCGCACCATGCAGTTCCCATGCCAGGTTGTAGTTTCCTTAAAGTGGATTTGGCAGGGTAGGCCTGAATTATTTGGTGTGGTGATCACGATGTTCGATATAGCAATGCTGAAGTCGTACTCTAATGGGCGAGGTGCCCTTAATGACCATGCCTCATCGAATATGGCTCCATTGAAGATTCCTCGAGGATATTTTCCCTGAGCCATTTCCCGCTCGTTGCGAGGTGGATTGCGTCTCGGGACATTTCTCCTGTCCGTGGCGTATGGGTGGTATCTCCTTCTATTTAGCATTAGTTTCTTTGCTGGAAGCCTGCTTGGGTATACTGAGCTTGAGGAGGCTCCCGGATGGTCATCCATGGCCCTGATTCGTGGCTGGTGCCGGGTTTGGACATCTGACCCAATCTTGGCTAGGCATCTGATCAAGCTCCATTTGAAATGCCCTGCACCTGTTGGGCTTGATTCGCTCAATAGTCTCAAAACCAGGGGCGATCTCGCTCGTTCTATTAGGGAGTGAGGCGCGACTTCCCATGGTGCTTTATTCTCTCTTTGTCGGCCTTGGATGTGTCGGGCTCTCCTTTTGCTACTTCGGTGGCATCAGCGTAGGCCTCTTTAGAAGAATCTGCTGGTATGCTAAGCGAGTTTTGGAGGCCAGGTGCCATGCTACGACACCACGTCATAGTTCCCTTTGAGAGTATTTCCCCCAATCTCTTCACCGAGACGAGCTCGAACTCGATATTTTTAAGGTCGTCGCCCTTTCCCGCACACGTGTAAGCGGTGATGCGCTCGTTGGGATCCAAGGTCCTATTGTACTTAGGGGGTTTTGGAATTTTGTTCTTGTATGCAACGGGTTCCGGGACTGCCTCTTCGAGGAATGACTGTCGCGTGAACTTCCACGAACTTGACTTGATCTTTTCGGAGAGGTCCTCGAGCATCTTTGCTATGGAAGGGTTGGTTACCAATCTGTTGCTGCTTGATCTCTCGGTTGCTTGTTTGGCGGGGGGAGCTGTCCCCTGCACCGTTGTACTTGGAGCCTCCGGGTGGCTTTGCAACAGAGCAATACCCAACTGCTATGCCTGCAATATTTCAGAAATATCGTGAAGACTCACTTCATGTGCCTCCTGAGCCGGGGTCTTTTGAGACTCCTACCATTCACCGTGCTGTATGCTCCCATTTGTGTGAGAACATCAACATGCTGTGCGTCCTGCAAATCCGCGTTTGTTAGAATCGGCCCGGGCGCATTATCGAGATTCTACGGGGGTGCTCTAGCGGACGGCACAGATGCACTATTTTCCCCGTGGTTTTCGAGGTTGTCATTCTCGACCCTATTTACCGAGACAGACATTTTGACCTAAAATCAAAGTATCTTGGACAAGAAAAAGTATGAAAGAAAACGTTCGTTTGTGCAATGAAACCAACAAGAAAATAATCGCTATTATTTTTAGCCCCATGGTGGGCGCCAAACTGTTTACCATGAAAATGGTAACAATAATTAAATTTGTAAATGGGATTCTAATAATATGTGATCTATTCCCGAGCTAGTTTTTTAGAGCAGTTGATGCTAAAAATAAAGAATGTGATGATGAAATAGGAGCTGAAACGGGACAGTAGTCAAACCGAGAGGCTTGCTGCCCTGGCTTCGGACCGGTCGATAGAGGACTTTAAGGCCAATGTCTGGGCTCGATCTTGAGCTATCGAGGGAAGTCGGGATGGGACATCAGTTAAAATATAATCAAGAAAAGCTATTTATGCCAATACCAAGTAATAATTGAAGAACAAAGATGAAATTTATAAATGTTAGAATGGCCTTGGGCCAATAAGAACAAGTAGTTTTTAGAAAGAAAAAAGAGAGAGATATTATTGTATTTATGGAGGATAGTGGGAGCAACATTAGATCATTACAAAGTGGTGCGGGTTCCCTTTATATAGGAGGGGAACCCGACTATATTACAATATGCAATAATTGTAAAGTATGGGGATGGGACGGCTGGATGCGATTCCTCGGCATATGTCCTGGGTAGGCCAGCTCCGCCAGACTTAGCTACGTACTTTGCCCTACTGCTTCAGCCTCGACCTTCGTCTTCTTCGAATCAGGCTTTGATGAGCCCCGAGGGAGGGGACTAAGTTGTGGCTCTACGTCCTCGGGGTCTCGAGGCATTCTTCCTAAATGGCTTGATAGCAAGAAATCAAGTCCTCTGATTTTGTTGCATACACTCCCCATAACACACCACAACCCCTTCCCGATCCTTAAAACTCAACCAATGACCACCACTAGACTCAGGTTCCTTGCACTCACCAAAACAATCCTATATATGTGAAAACCGTACCTTACTTTACTCAACCTATCTCCTATACACTAGAATCTGCTGAGAAGGACCTGCGCATCAAGAACATGGATAAGGAACTCAAGAACTTGACAAGTCGAGTTCAGGGTGTCGAAAGAGACAAAGGGATAGAAGGTCTGAATTATGAAGACCTATGCATACAACCGGGGGGTTGCAAATCTCCCAAGTTTGAAATGTTTGAAGGTACAGGTGATCCCATGGTTCATCTAAGGACTTGTTGTGACAAGCTTGTTGGGGTCGATAAAGATGAAAATATATAGATGAAGCTATTTATGAGGACTCTTACGGGAGACGCCTTATCCTGGTACATTAGCCAGGATCCTAAGAAATGGTCCAACTGGGTGAGTATGGCGTCTGATTGTTGCACCCCCCTTTTCCTCTCCCTTCATATTAGTTAGGGTTTATGACATTATTGGGATAACTCATTTCCTTTTGGGAAAAAGGATGTAAGGAATTTGAAGAGTCGCTACCTAATGAGTTAAGGCGCGTTAGGGAACCTACTACAGGTCATTTATAACACTAATTGTACAACCAAAGATTAGGTAAGGGCTTGAAGTTACTTCAAGGGAAAGGTGTTAGGCACCCCTTGAAGTCCATAACTGCGGGTCCCAACCAAACTTACTTTGTGAGTTAGTCAAGTAGCAAATACACAGTCTAAGCACACATATGTAAATGAGATTTTTAGATAGATAAGCATTCTAAGCACACATATGTAAATGGGATTTTACAAAGATAAGCAGTCTAAGAACACATATATAAATAGGGTGAAAGGGGGTCCTAAGTTATTATACTATAGGATCATATCCATGCAATGCCCGGTAATCACTCCTCAATGAGAGGCTATACGTTGCATTAGTGCACATGTCATCTTATCCTTTTCTACCCATTATCCTACCCCTAAGTGGTTATCAAGCGAGTTTTTATTTAATGAACTCTAAGCGTGCTGTTACCCGTCCCTTCCTTGTGGTCCCAGAGGAGTTTAGGACCTCTAAATCTGAGCAGTTCTAGACAACCCCTAAGGTGTTTTAAAAGGAGAAAATTCTAAGCGACAAGCAAGAACACATAGTACTTAACAGATAAATGTAGAAAGAAGCAGTTAAGATGCCTAGGTTTACCTCCACAAGTAATGCACATAAGCAGCACGTCTCAAACACAAACAAGAGCAGTTTTTTATTAGAGAAAAGACCTAAACAGGATATCTAAGTGGATATCAATGCATAGAAATATGCAATTTTTTTTATAAACTCGATAGTAAGGTCCTAATCAGTTTGCCTACTGATTTTAAACCTGTAAGTCGTTAAGCAGTAAAACAAACGAAAATAGTTCTCCAGTTTTACACGAATTGATTACCTAAGGCTTGCCTAGGCGTGGGATCATGCATAATAGTTATAGAATCATTAATAGTTCAAGAGTTGTTTCTTGCCTAAAGCATGCTGAGAATACAGGGATTGTTACCAGTTTTATTTGAAACAAGACGATCATATGTGAAACTATTTTTACATCCTTTCATGATCAGTAATTTAACTAGGCGTGGCTACGCAAATGCAAATAGAGTGCATAATACATGATTTCTAAATGCACATAAATGACAATTTTTATGACAATGATCTTTAAAGAATTCCTAAAACATGATATCTGAATGCACAAAAGAGTTACATAATTATTAAGACATGATTTCAGGATGTGCAAGAGTAAAAACTTCTATGTTAATGCTACTTATTAACCTAGGAACAAGATTTCTAAGTGATAAACATGTATTAGTGTCAAATGAGATGCTGAAGCAGTATACGTGAAACCTAAGAGCATAATATCTATTGCATGACACGATTTGAGTGTATTAGTCCTAAAGCAGGGTTTCTAATGCAATTATAAATAAGGTAAAGCCTATAACATGCTTTCTACCCCAATGATATTGATAGAAATATATAACTACCCTCTCCATTTCACTATTCATCCCCAATATTCGTTTACAAATAATTATTACAGACCAGTTGAATAAATTACGTAAATAGATAAAGGAAAAGAAGAAGTTACATTATAAGGAGCCTGAAGCAGGACCAAATATGCCTCATATGCCATAGTTTAATAGCCTTTCTTATGTCTGGGTTTGTTAGAGTTCCCTAAGGACCCCAAGGATCCCGGGCAGTACTCACACCCAGACTTCATAACCAAAACTGAGTAAGTGCAATGTGGAAGAGCCAGCTTCAGTGCATCAGAGTTTAGAGGGATCTCACAGGGATCCCAAGGCAGTCACACACTGGAGAGGCAAAACTTAAGGACCTAAGAGTAGAATGAGAGTGATTGACATAGTTTTGAAAAGGTTTTAATAGGAAAACAGTATTTGAAAAAGACTCAGTTGAAGTAGTTTTATAAAATGGTAGAATTGTTTAGTAAAACAGTTTTTGACAAGAGTTGTGTAATCACACAAATAATAGATCAAACATAGAGCCAAAACAGGTTCAACAACACTCAAATAACAACCCTTCACACAGGGGTAACTGGGGTTGGGAACACATAATACATGTAAACAGAAGTTTTTGCAATTAAGGGGGTGGCTAATAGTGCAAACAGTAAGACATGGATTTAGGGGTGCTAATTAGAACATAGTTATAGAATCAAAGGTGCTTTAGGGGGTTCATGGGATTGGGGATAGCTAATGATACAATACAGTAAGAATTTCAAAAATAACATAGAATCAGACAACTTAGGGTAGCAAAAATTGCTTTGCAAAGAAAGGTTCATACTAGAGACTAAATAGCAAGAAAACCAACATTCAAAAATCGGGTAGAGTCAAATTTTGACAGACTACAAGTTCAAAAGACATGCTGATTGATCGGATCCAACCTACACCACTACAAAGTGGCAAGAGTGGTCGAAGCAGCTTTTACCTGAGATGGTCGGGATCGAATCCATAGGGAGCTAGAAGTGGGAGTTGGTTTCCCATCCAAACTAGAAATGCGTAGTGCTTTTAATTGCACATCCAATCATAGTTGTTCTTTTTATTACTTCTAATATTATGCTAATAAGATGCTATTAAGCTAAGAGTAAGTTACTTGAAAGGTTGTCTAAAGGGTGAAAGAGGCACTAGGGAAGTGACTTTCTCCTAGATGAATAGTTGACGGGTTCTTGAATCTAAGGCAAGGTTGTCATGTTGGGGATTACGATATAACCAATGCTCGAATCTTCTCACTCTATACCTCTTGGTAGTTTGAGTGCTTTTGCCCTAATTGACTTTCTCAAGACGAATTGGGTATGATAATTGGGCAAGCAATTTAGGCTCAAGTCAGGTATTACTATCTCTAGGTTTAACCCTTTAACTGGTGCTATCAATCTCTTGAGTACGCCCCAATTCCTCATTGGACTAATTTACCTAGACTCAAACTCTCTTTCTCAAGAAGAGCCCAAGTCAAGAAGGCACAAATTAGTGTTTGTAACCACTAATTCAACATGGAAAACACAAATTAATCCAAATATCAAACACCCATAGACATTCAAACCTTAAAAATCAAGACCCATCAAATACCCACACTAGGGTTGAGCCACAACCCTAGCTTATAGGTCTAACTACTTATAATAATAGAAGAAAACTGATAAATAGATGAAGAATAATACATATAATTTAATTACAAGCTAATACTTGAAGATTCAATGATAAAACAACTATAAAATTACTCAAAATGGTTAAGAACAGCCGTTCACGTGCTCACTAGGCCAAATTTTCTGGACAAAAATGCCCATGTGGGGTTATCACGGACCGCAAGAAATGGAGTGCGGTCGCGGTGAGGCATTTTGGCTTCAAGTCTCTGCTCTCTAAACTTGGCCACTGCGGGCTGCATAAAATGTACTGCAGCCATGGTGGCTTCAACTGTGGTCCACACAAAAAGGACCACGGACTGCATTGGCCTTAATCTCCAACTACCAATTCTCTGAACCCCTATCTTTTCAGACCGCACAAACTCGATTGCAGCTGCGGTGAGGCCACTGCGGTCTGCACAAAATGGTCTGAGGCTGCAGTGCTTGAGTTTCCAAATTATGCACCTCTCTAAATCTCCTCACTGCGGACCACACTAAATGGAATGCGGCCGCAGTGGATTTGTTGCAGTGTGCTTGGACTTGTTATTGGTACTTGTGCATGTTTCACTTATTTTTGAGCTGGTTTTGACTAATTTTTACCTTTTTGACCAAACCCTACAAACAAGTACAATATGTAAGCCTTTGGGACTATTTTGTATACATTTTTAATTAAAACTCAAGTAAGAAGGAGTGTAAAATGAACTATAATCCTTAGTTATCAACTCCCCCAAACTTAAGCTTTTGGTTGTCCTCAAGAAAACAAAATATGACCTACCTCCTTAAGAGTAAATTCAAGAAAATTCAGCTGACCTAAAGTGACCTCATCTAGCATCAATTGGGACTGACAATTGCCCTCAATTCAAATGAATCATCAACAACATTCATCCTTCTAAGCACCATGGATTTAGTGTGACACAAGAGCATCAAGAGTTGACTCAACCCATCAAAGAAACTCTTCTACTACTTTGGTCATTGTGGAACCCAAACTCATACTCCTCAACTTTCCCTAAGCAACCATCAATTTTAGATTGTAGCACTTAGAACGAGGATTGTGAAAAACACACTCATCTCTCTCAAAAAAAGGTCACAAGTCCGGCTCTAAGTGCCATAAGCTTGCCCTTTATATGAGTCACCACTAATGTTAGCTTCATTCAACTCAATATCATATAGGGCTTTTGTGGAGATATAGTGAAGGCTTTTGGTTTAGGGTAGGAAATATTTGGTCTAGGTGGGTTCCATCTTCCCTTAAGCACTTCATTTGCTTCATTTTGGCAAACATTCTCTTAACTTTTTGAGTGATTTAACTTCTTTCTTAGGAGTTAGAGAGACACACTGTCACTTTTTCTTGTTCATTTCAAAAAATTTTCTCCTTTCTCAACTTTCCACACCTTTCATCTCTTCACTTTTATTGAATCCCTTCATTTTTTTCTACATTGATCATTCTTTTTGACTTTTTGATTTTCTTTCTTCATTGCCTTTCCTTTTCTTCATTTTGCACTTTTTACCATTTTGTTGCATTCCTCGTCTCTCCCTCCAAACTTATGCTTTTGCCTTGTGCTAAGGAAAGATCGGATGCCAAGAGAGGGTATTTTTAGAATGGGTAAAGGCTTGTATCATGGTTTTTTGAAAGAAAAAGGTCTATGGCACAAAAAAGTTGACTAGGTATATTATCATTGGTGGGGTAATGGAAGTCTTCAAGATATCTTCGGATCAAGGAGAGCCTATAATCATATCTCAAGTCAAACTACACTTAGGATTTTGCCTAGACAAACATTCAGGGTAAGTTCTAGACTAATGGATCAGGACTTGGACTTGCAATTCAAATTCTCACCACATAAGCTATAGGATTGCTAAAGAAAGAGTCGGGGGCCCACAACAACCTTAGCTAAGATTTGAGCAACATAAATGGTCCCAAAAAACCACTTGATGATTATCGGCCAACACAAGAGTCTCACGGTCTCAACTTGCACCATCCTATACACAATAATTTATTTTTGACCATAGGTCAAAGGCAAATGTGTTAGGCCCAAGTGAAGCTTTGCTTGAGGCACAATTACTCACTAGCTACTATTTACACAAAAAGCAAAAATAAAATAGACTCAAACCCTTAAGAAGGTTGTCATGCCATCCATCATCGGGAAGAGCTACCCGGTTCACACAAATTCCACCTTTGGAAAGAACCGTGGCATTAAGAAAATCAAAGGCTTATTGCATGCAAAAATTCAAAACAAGAAGCTATGAAAATAAATAAGAAGCTATGAAAGGAAAAATGAGGAAAGTAAAATGAATAAATACAAGAGGGGATTTAGTTGGATATATATAAGGGAGAATGAATATATACATTAGAACGTAACTTTATATACAGACCAAAAGTAAATTACGAAAAGTGCAATAAAATGATAAAATTATGTACATACCAAAAGTAAAAATAAAACATAATAAAGAGAAAGTAACGTCATATATACAACCCAAATCATCCAAATAGGGCTACCCTCTCAAATGAAAGCTAGCATTGTCCTCAATGCTAACTAACCAAAATAAGCACAAGAAAAGATAGAAAGTAAAAAAAAAACTCCCTATTGACCCTCTGTCCGCATAGGATCATGATTTTGGGTCCCTGGGTCCTCGAACTATTTGGGAACTTGTGACTAGATCCCTATCACATGTGTTCTTATAGGGTCCTGGGGCTGTACTGGAATCTGGGGCTGGCTAGAGGAACCTCCCTGCAGGTCCTCCAGCTCTATCACAGCATCATCAGCACGGGGAATCACCCTCTTCCTCTTGGATGGCCTCTCCACCTCCTGCTCTGGCTCAGGCTGGGCATATAGGGTCGGGTTATGTAATAAAAGCTCCAAAGGCAAGTTATCAGCCTTTAGCTTCTCTACCTCCACCCTCAACTCTTTCACCGACTCCTTGGAAGCATGAGTCTTTCTCAGCTTCTTTGTCTCCTTAGCAAGATCCTTCAATGCCTTTCCATGTGAACCCACAACGTCCAATATTAAATATTGTTGGTTCTCTAAGAGCTTCTTCTGGTTCTTCAGAAGCTCCTTGAGAGTGTCCTCCACTGACTGTGGGACCTGTGACTAATGAGGTGCAAACTGGGCTGCCACCGAAGTAGAAAGTACAGATAGCTTAGAAGTAGCTGTCTGCATCCAGTTGTTGATACCAAAGGTCTAGTTTAGACGGTGGGCAGTCAATGGATAGGTTGAAGAGGAGGGAATATCTGGGGAAGTGGTAGTAGAGGAACCTGGGGCCATATCTGTGGTAGCAGAAGGAGGTTTGGTAGGAGCTACTACTGCTACTGGCTCTTCAAACTGGCCAGTAGAAGTAGCGGATTTGCATTTAGGATTTCCTTTGGGGTTATAATCATCTTGTAGGCTGTACCAGGAAAAGGGTACCTTCGGCTTCACCTTCACATCAAAGATCCTTTTTTCTACATCTTGATCTTTGAAGTACATAGTAAGGAAATTTGGGAAAGGGTAGGATCAATCACCTTCGTTCACCACCCGTGTGATCACCATGGACATCACATTCCCGATGTTGATCGAGTATCCCGCCATGATAGATGCCACCAATATAGCCCGGGAGATAGGAAGAGAGTTCTCGTGAGTGGTGGGGTCTAGCCTGCTGCATACAAATGTCTCCCACCCTTTTTTCTTCGAAGTTCAAGGTTCTCCTCAATATTTTGACTTCCCCTATCAACCATGCTGGGGTGGTACCTGGAACTGCCAAGTACTCTGCTAACCACGGACGGGCATCCTCCCCCAATGCCACCTTCTCTAAATACAGTGTCTCATCTTCCTCCAGGAAGCCCGGGTTGTCATTGATTGTTTTTCCATCAAATTTTATTTTCAAATTCCGCACCTTAGTCATTGTGGTGCCCTTTTTGATATGGGCAACATTGGTGTAGAACTCCTTGACTAAGTGTTCATTGGCATCCTCCACATGGCCTATGAAATAGTCCCAGCCTTCTCTCTCTCTAAACTGCCTCAGCATATTGGGTTGTGAGTCAAAAGGTCCTTTATAATGAATTTTTGCTTAGGTATCAACTTCCTATTGGGGCACCATTCTCTAAACTTGTGGTAGGCCACTCCACTCACGAATATATCTTGACATGCTTCCGGTTTCCTGGTTCTTTCTACTCCTCCTACTCGGGGCTCACCCCCTCCTTCTTCTTCGGGATCCTCACCGGGTGTTGAAACTATAGGTGAGGTAGAATAGGCACTATCACTGCCTGCAGCTGAGTCCTAAAATGATTCAGAAGAAATTTTCACTGACGCTTGGGCAGTAGGAGAGCCCGGAGGTGTATCTCTCAATCTGTTCCTCTCCAACCAGTCAGGAATATATTCTGGCACGGCGTCATAGTCGGACACCTCCTGGGAGGGCACATACTCACTCCCCGAATGGGAAATAGCTCTATCAGCAGCCCTTGTTGTCATCCTGGTATCTTTTATGGCTTGCCGGACTTGCAGGGTCAATCTAATCATGCCTCTTCCCCTACCGCAGGAGGACTCTCCTTTCCCTTTATGTTTATCACCTCCGCCTCATAATTTCACCATTATCTGCAAGGAGAATACATTCTGTTCTTGTTAGTATCCCAGTATCAGATGAAGCAGTGCAGAATAAAATTGCAGACAGTTGAAAATGAAAAGCAAAATTGCAAACCGCGAATCATACAAAAAGAAGTGCGGCTGCAAAAAAGCTACCGCGGACCACACAAAATGCATCGCGGTCCATATTGAGGTGGGGGTCAGACTACCCTCTCTCTGATTCTAGGCATCGCAGACCATAAAAATTATAATGCGGCCGTAGTAAGGCACCGCAGACCGCATAAAATCCACCGCGACTGCGATCCTCAACTTTCAACCTTTCTGAAGTCATACCATCGCGGTCCACACAAAATGGTATTGCGGACCGTGGAAAAGTACCGCGGACCGCACAAAATACCATCACGGACCGCGGTAAGCCAAGAACAGTAATACCAACCTAGGGTTTCAAACATTCATCTCAATTTTAGCCTAAAATCACATATTATTGATCCCCTAGGTGTTTAATCAACTTTCGTCACTAACTAATTTAAACATTATTAAGCAAAACCTATGCAACAATTTAAAGAACAAGGAAGAAAAAGAAGAAAAACTAGCTAATTAAAAGAAAATAACAAAGTTAAAAACTAAGAAAAAATTAAAATTACCAGTAGTGAGGTGCAACACAGATAATTGAAAATAGATTGTAATTTGTGCACTTAGGGCTTGGATGAACAATATTTTTTCTACTATTAAGAGCAAAGGATCGAAAAGTTTGAAATGAGGGCCTCAGGTCCTATTTATAGGAAAAGGACCTGGGACCCACTTCGCCTACCTACCATCGACCGCACAAAATGGCACCACGGTCCGCGATACTCAGAAATAAGAGGCACTGGGGAGACGTCCACTGCGGACCACAAGAAATGCAATGCAGCCGCAGTGGTCCACTGCAGACCGCACAAAATGCATTGCGGCCGCGGTGGAAAACTTCAGAGAACCCCATTTTTTTACCAATCAAACTTGCGGACCGCATTAAAATGTTGCCCCTGCACTAAGGCTTATGCGGTCACACAAAATGCAATGCGGCCGTAGTACAAACTTCAGAGAGTGTATTTTTTCCCCAACTTGGTCATGCACTTTATCAAAATAATCCTACACACATCTCACAACCAGTTAGTCCAAAAACAAATCCTATACTACAAAGAAAAACAAAAAGAAAAACACATGGGTTGCCTCCCAAGAAGCGCCTGATTTAATGTCGCGGCACGACGCAGGTTACCATCAAATCACTTTAGATTGAGCAGTGCCACCACATGGCTATCATCAATCTTGCCCAGGTAGTGCTTGACCCTGTGCCCATTAACTCTGAAAATCTCCCCATTTTTGTTCTTCGAGTCAAGTGCACCAAACGGAGTCACAAAAACCATTTCAAAAGGTCCTCTCCATTTTGACTTAATCTTTTTCGAAAATAGACGTAACCGAGAATTGAACAAAAGAACCAAATCACCCACTTTTAACTCCTTGCCACGAGCATATTTATCATCAAGGCACTTAATCTTGTCCTTGTGCAAGGACGAACTGGAGTAGGCATGGAATTGGAATTCATCAAGTTCATTAAACTGCTCCACATGAAGATTTGCTGCCACATCCCATTCAAGATTCAGCTTCCTCAAAGCCCACAAGGCCTGGTGCTCTAACTCAACCGATAGATGGAAAGATTTCCCAAACACCAACCGGTACGGGGACATACCAATCGGAGTCTTGTAAGCAGCCCTATAAGCCCAGCATCATCCAACTTCTTTGACCAATCGGTCCTATTTACATTGACCATTTTTGACAATATACTCTTGATTTCCCTGTTTGAGACTTCAACTTGGCCACTCGCCTGATGATGATAAGGAGTAGAAACTTTGTGATTGACACCATACTTTGCAAGTAAAGTGTCAAAAGCTCTATTACAAAAATGATACCCTCCATCACTTATTATTGCACAAGGAGTGCCAAACCTTGTAAAAATGCTCTTCTTGAGAAACGCAACAACACACCAGGCCTCATTGTTGGGTAAAGCCACGGCCTCGATCCACTTTGAAATATAGTCAACCGCCACAAGAATGTATGTGTTCCCACACGAGCTAACAAACGGGACCATAAAATCAATGCCCCATACATAAAAAATATCCACTTCAAGAATGGTATTGAGTGGTATCTCATCTTTCTTCAAAATTCCACCCGCTCTTTGACATTTGTTGCACCTCTTCACAAGTTCACTTGCATCTTTGTACAAAGTTGGCCAGAAAAACCCACAACTAAGAACTTTTGAAGCCGTCCTCGCCCCACCGTGATGACCACCATAGGGAGAGAAATGACAAGCCTCTAAGATACTCATTTGCTTTTCCTCGGGAACACACCGCTGTCAGTGTAAAATTTTCAACAAGTACGGCTCATCCCAATAGAAATCCAAACTATCCCATTTGAGCTTCTTCATTTAGTTAGAAGTGAGCTCACACGGGATTATATTAGTCACAAGGAAATTAGTAAAGTCCGCAAACCATGGCATATCATTCATCGACACAGAAAGTAGTTGCTCATCAGGAATGAATTGTTGATCTCTAGGCCGTCACGAGGCCTACCCTCCTCCTCCAAGCGGGACAAGTGGTCTGCTATTTGGTTTTCACTACCTTTCCGGTCCACAATTTCCAAATCAAACTCTTGAAGTAACAAGACCCATCACATCAGCCTAGAATTGGAATCTTTCTTCGTCATCAAGTACCGAAGAGCAGCATGATCGGTATGCACTATGACCTTGGTGCCCATGAGATACGACCAAAATTTTTCCATTGGGCACACAATAGCCAAAATCTCTTTTTCAGTAACCGTGTAGTTCATTTGGGCATCGTTCATTGTCTTGGTTATGTAGTACACGGGATGAAACATTTTATTCAGTCTCTGACCCAAAACCGCCCCAACCATAAAATCACTCATGTCTCATATGAGCTCAAAAGGCAAGCTCCAACATGGTACGGTAATAATAGGAGTGGTGGTCAACTTCTGCTTGAGAAGTTCAAATGCTTGCTTACATATCTCATCTAACACAAACTTAGCATCCTTTTCCAATAGCCTGCACAAAGGATTCACTACCTTCGAAAAGTCTTTGATAAATTACCAGTAGAACCCCGCATGCCCAACAAAACTTCTAACCCCCTTGACAGAAGTAGGGGTGGAAGCCATGAAATCACCTCTATTTTAGCTTTGTCCACCTCTATGCCATGTTTTGAAATTTTGTGATCAAGGACTATGCCCTCCTCAACCATGAAGTGACATTTCTCCCAATTGAGCACAATATTGGTTTCTTCACATCGGGCCAACACCCTATCAAGATTTTTCAAGCATTCATCAAATGAGTTTCCCACATCACTAAAGTTGTCCATGAACACATCCAAAATATCTTCCACTATGTCGGTGAAAATGGCCATCATACACCGCTGGAAAGTAGCCGGTGCATTACATAACCCAAAAGGCTCCCTAGAAAAGGCAAAGGTGTCATATGGACAAGTGAAAGTGGTCTTCTCCTAATCTTCCGAAACAATCAAGATTTGGTTGTACCCAGATTACCCATCCAAGAAACAATAGAAGGCACGACCTGCAAGTCTATCTAGCATCTGATCAAGAAAAGGCGCTGGAAAGTTACTCGATCTTGATGTTACTTAAGCTTATTTGCCTCAAATGGCAAGTGTATCTCGAGAGTCTTGAGCCAGATCTGGTTGAAAATCTCTCGTATCTTGGCTATTTCTGTCTATGTTCATCCCTATAACTATGAGTACGAATATTTTCATACTTTATGGTTTCAAATATATGGTTCAAACCATACTTAGTTCAAACTCTATTTATTTTTTATGAATCTGGCTATTTTTGGTTGAATATGTTTAGATCTTCTCAGATCTGAAATAATTTCATGTTTGTTTTGGTATTTCTTCTTTAAAATTGTAGTACTTCTGTCTCTATATTTTCTAATCCTGTCCTATTATTATTATTCCTGATTGATTTTGTTTACCCTAGAATTAGGGTCTTGATTTCAATGGATTTTCTACAAAATATTTAACCTTTAAACGTTTTTGTCACTGTGTATCTATTAGGGTTTCCTTACTTAATTTACTTATATATGTCTTTGTATTTTTGCCTAATCTCTTAATGCTCTGATTATTTAACTGTTCATTTTACTATTTCTGCCCATTTGCCTAAACACTATCGATTAATTCTTAATTAATTTTACTATTCCTGCTATTTTGCTTTTGCTTCTCTAACTGGTATGCTCTCACTTCACTATCTTGAAAACCTCTGTATAAATTTAATTTGTGTACTTTCTATTCTCATCATGTCTCTTTTATGCTACTGAACCAGTATGATCTTCTACATCAGCCCGTCTATCTTTGACTAAACCTATGTGCTTCATGCTTCTTGTTCTTAGTCAGCATATGTACTACCATTCAATTAGGTTGCATGCTTCCTGCTATTCGACTTAACCTGTATGATTCCTTATAATTAGCCTGCTATTTCTTCTGTCTTGGTCAAACCTATATGTCTACTGCCATCACATGTTTGCTCTTATATTGACTACAATAACCTGCCTGCCTCTATTAGGTTGAATCTATGAGTGTCTTGCTCTCAATCTGTCTGTTCCTGCTTTAGTTAGACTTTTGTGTATCCCTATGAACTAGACTCGTGCTTATTTCCGATGACCAATGTGACTCCCAACCCCTGCTCCCCTTTATGTGTGGTTGTTTGTTCTCAACATGCTATATTCCACCTAGTTTTAACTAATGAATTAAGTAAATCTGGGCAGTGGGAATCTTTGCTTTGAAAACTTTGCGACCATGTTCCTGCTTGCTATTTGATTTTTGAAAGAGTGCTGCAATGACTTTGTTTACTTCTAAACTATTTTCTTAAAACTACTTCTATTTTCAAACACTACTCCTATTCTTAGAACTCCTAGGCTCTTGCCCCTCTAGTGTAAGCATTGCTTAGGAGTCCCTGAGGCTTCTATGAAATTTGACACACTCGAGTTGGATTTCCAAGCTTGCTCACAAAAGCTTACTTTGGAGGTTTTTCGGGTGTGAGCATTACTCGAGGTCCCTGAGGCCCTTGGGAGCTTTGACACACCAGGATCTTACTGGGTGAACTATGAGATTATGGCATTTGTAGACTGTTTGAAGGCCTGGTCTGCCGGTTGTATCTTTTGGGCCTATCCAGGCTCTCTATAGTATACTATTATCATTCTTGTAATTTATTTACACTTGGTTTGTAATATTATTCACTTTATAAATAGATATTGAGGATATTAGTAAACTGGAGGGATTATTATACACATTTGATAGGGAATGGGTAGATATCCTGCCTATTGGATTTAAAAATAATATTTACATTCCTAGAAACCCTGCCTATAGGATATTGCAATGTTCATAACTTGTTTACATTTTAGAAATCATGTCTATATGATTCATACTAAATTTCTGCAATTAGAAATCATTATGTTGTTTGATTGTTTGCATGCATTCTAGATACCATAGTTTGTTACAGTATCTTGTCTACCTAGATACCACGTCTATAAGCTGTTATAATATTTGTTCACTTAGATATCATGCCAATAGGATTCATAAATTGATCCTGCATTCTGATAACATGTATGTAAGTTTGTTGCAATGTTCTCTTAGATACCATGCCTATAGGGGTTTTAAAATAAATCAATCTTGCCTGGAAAAGATCAGATTTTGCATACTAATGATGTTTAAATCAATCATCAGCATGTTTTAATCACTGCATTTAGATGCCATGCCTATAGGATTCTAAGACTAGTTTCTGCATTTAGCTGCCAGCTTCTATAAGTCTAAAATCAGTTATTCAGTGCCAGCATGTCTATAAGACTTAATAAACTCGAACTACTTTAAAATGGTTTGCAGAATTCTGATTGCATTTATATAGCATGTGTATAGAGTGCTACAGATTCACGCCTAGGAAAGCCTATAGGTAATCAAGGTCTAATAAGAACTTGAAACTACTTTGCTCATTGTGACTGCCCAGATTCAACAGGTACTTAAAATTCAGTAGGCAAACTAAATAGGTCTTTAACATTTTTGCCTTAACTCAACATTGTATATTCTCTGCTTGTCATGCTCACCTAGATATCCTGTTCTAGGGCTTTTCTTAAATACCTAAAATCTATTGTTTGAGACGTGCACTTACTTGCTCTATTTGTGGAGGTAAAATGTGAGCCTTTTAATTGTTCTATCTTTGGTCCAGTCATATGTGTTTTATATGTCGCCTAGATTTTTCTCCTTTTAGTTATTATAGGAGAGTCTAGATCCACCCTAACTAGAAGTCCTAAAATACTTTCAGGACTATATAGGTAAAGGGATGGGTAGGGCACGCATAGGATATATCTTAAGGTTGCTAGAGCGCTTTATGCTATAACCAAGGGGAGGGAATTGAGTAGTAAAGGATATGATGACCTGTGCGCCAATGCCGCGCGTAACCCCTCTAGTTGATGAAGGCTTACCGGGTATTGTATAGATGTGATCCTATAGGCTGACAAACCTAGGACCTCCCTCATCTTATTTATATATGTATGCTTAGACTGCTTAAAATTCCTTTATCCTACATATGTGCTTAGACTGCTTTCCTGTCAAATTGTCTTTATCTTATATGTGTGCTTAGACTATTTATTTGTAAAAATGTTAATTCACATAAATCAAGTTCGGTCGGGACCCACAGTTTTAGACCCCGAGGGGTGCCTAACACTTTCCCCTCAAGGTTATTTCGAGCCCTTACCATAATCTCTGGTAATGCAAACTAGTTATATCAGCTAATTGCTCTAGGTTCCCTAACACACCTTAATCCGTTAGGTGGTGACTCTTCAAATTCAAATACCCAATTTCCAAAAGTAAATGAGATTTTCCCAATGAATGTCGAAACCCGGACTTCCCCGCAAATAGGAAAAAAAGGGAGCGCGACACTGCTCCCCTTTACTTGGACCTGCAAAAGGAAATCAATGGTTAGTCTTAGGAATCCAAACCAGTTTGGGTCCCTTTGTATTGGCAAAAGGATGAATCAAATTTATTTTGGCCCAATTTGACAGCCTATTTTTCTCTAGCATAAAATTTTTGTTCTTTTGACTTACCTTTTCTTTTGCAGCGCATTCACTCTTATAGTGACCCGTGTTACCACAATGTGTGCAAATTTTATTCTCAGGGATCGTGAGGTACTTGCTTTTAGGATCCCACCTAGATGCAAAGTTTTCAAAGCCAAGTCTTTTTCTGTTACTATCATGATCATCCAAACTAAGTTCACAACTTTCTCAATACATGTGTAGAACAACTACATAGTCTACAATGATCTATTTTTACTTTCTGTCGAAGACAACCATGTTTGCGGGAAGTTCCGGAGTCTTTAATAGTTGTGTTTAACAAATGAGCAGTTCAAATACTAAAGAATAACACTTTTGATATCTCATATCACCCCTACTATCATTAGCTCTCATTCTTCGGTTTTATGCCATATTCATGGATATTGAAGTTCCTAAATTTTATAAACTTTGCATTTTTTGGAGTACAAATCTCCTCAAGTCAATCCCACAATTGTATACACATTTAATTTTTTTATAGCTATAGTCCTTCACCGTTGTTCCTTATCAAGCAGGTCCCGCCTTTAAAAACTGATTACTATTATTCCTAATAATATTGATGAGCTTTTCTTGCTCAAACAAAGACAATTATAATATCGCATGCATTCTACTCTTAACAGTCATAATACCATTAATCTATAACCCTTTTACTAGATATCACTAGGCCCAAAATATTGTAATATAAGAATAGAAATTCACACTTATAACCTTTGTATTTTATCTCAATTTCTATAGGACTATTCTCAACTGTTGCATATGTTCTATTACCAATGAAGATATTCCCCATATGTTATTAATAAATATATTAATTAGAATACTAAGCTACTATTTGAATACTTGAATCATCTAGTCCATGACTATTACTAGTGCCTTTTATTATGTAAAAGATTTCACTAAATATTCAAACCAACCATAACAAGTCTTAGACTATATTCTTCCGAATATTTAACTCTTTTACCTTTCACTCATGGTGTATGACAATCTTTATATTCCACGACTTTCTCTTACTTTAACAGCTAATCATATTCATGTACAATGGGTTTCATACTCAACCTATTATTGTATCGGCGCTATAAGCCTTGTACAAAAGTTTTATTTCTCTCACAAGATGAAATTTACCTAAAGACATTCACTATGGATATATTTTATATCATGTAATGCCGCAATCAGGCTTATATTCAATGTACTTATATTATGAGATCTTACGCCACAGTCATAATTATAATATCACCATTACATTAGAGTAATACTATCAAATCAATTCATTAGGCATTAAGCTAAGAACTGTATAAGTATTTTCTTCAAAATCTCTTTCACTACCAATCTCAATAGCCTAGACATCGCTATTTTATTATACTTCTTAGTTTCTACCCAACTTTTCTCTCTCACGATGTGATTCATAATAGAGAGTTGTATCTACGACCTTGAATTTTGAATAAGCCGCTGTTAGGAAAAAATTATATCCTTAGGCCACTTTACCGATCAAATTTGCCTAACCTCTAAACATCTTTAAAATTCTTTTGAAGAGTTTTTTCTGAAAATAAAATTAATCCAAAATATACAATCTGTCCAATCTCAACTATAACAGATGCACACAATATAACATGTACTCAAGGTCTCACTATACGTAACATATTACTATCCAAATCTTTCACGTCAATTGTGTCATCCAACAGGGGAGGATACGCATATTCTAGTCGTCTGAGAAAGGGACATCCCAAGGTTCAACTTGATACAGCTCAAAGCACGAATGAGGAATGTCTTAGATGTTCAGTAGCCTCAAGCTCATAAGTATGTACGTCTACATACCCATAAACAAGACTCTACCAAATACTACTCCATGACTCAGAACTTAAAACTTGGCTCTGATACCAACTTTGTCACGTTCAAAAATACCCCTAAGACATGATTGGCACCCAGCTAACACTACCGGCTAAGCGAACCAACTTACACCATATGCTTAGAATTTATTCAAAACTCAACTGAAATAAATGTAAGTTCCAACATTTTGATAATTAAATGCAAATAATTATTGATCCAAATTATTCCATAAATATTTATGAATAATAACTACCAAATGGAAGAACAAAACTCTAGCCCAAATCTCACACTAGACCATGGAGCATCTAAGAGGATTACAAAAGTCATTATGTGAATAAATGTAAAAACAAACTCTTTTGGCAGCCTCCACGAACAATACGATGGCTCATCTCAATAACTGGATTCACTCTAGCGAACTCGTCAGCTACTACCTATATCTCTCGCAACAATATCTGCATAGAGTGCAGGTAAGGAGTGAGTTATATGTAAATATAATCCAGTAAGAGCCTCGACCCGCCACTTTAAATACCTTTAGAATAAATGTTACAAAATATAAACACGCACCGAGCACAGAAATCTTTCACCATATAATTACTCTATAAGGTCCAAATAATTATTCAACAACAATACTTTAGATATCTCAACACAATCTACACTAAGGATTTGTCAATAATGGCAGTGCAGTTAATCAACCAAACACCCCAACAAGTCCACGACAGCATACACAATGCCCCAAATCTACCACGGTGGCATACATAATTCCTCAAATCTACCAAGGCGGCATACACAATGCCCCAAATTTATAATGGCAGCATACACAATGCCCCAAATTTATAACGGCAGCATACACAATGCCCCAAATTTATAACGGCAGCATACACAATGCCCCAAATCTACCACGGCGGCATACATAATTCCTCAAATCTACCAAGGCGGCATACACAATGCCCCAAATCTACCACGGCGGCATACATAATTCCTCAAATCTACCAAGGCGGCATACACAATGCCCCAAATCTACCACGGCGGCATACATAATTCCTCAAATCTACCAAGGCGGCATACACAATGCCCCAAATCTACCACGGCGGCATACATAATTCCTCAAATCTACCAAGGCGGCATACACAATGCCCCAAATCTACCACGGCGGCATACATAATTCCTCAAATCTACCAAGGCGGCATACACAATGCCCCAAATCTACCACGGCGGCATACATAATTCCTCAAATCTACCAAGGCGGCATACACAATGCCCCAAATCTACCACGGCGGCATACATAATTCCTCAAATCTACCAAGGCGGCATACACAATGCCCCAAATCTACCACGGCGGCATACATAATTCCTCAAATCTACCAAGGCGGCATACACAATGCCCCAAATCTACCACGGCGGCATACATAATTCCTCAAATCTACCAAGGCGGCATACACAATGCCCCAAATCTACCACGGCGGCATACATAATTCCTCAAATCTACCAAGGCGGCATACACAATGCCCCAAATCTACCACGGCGGCATACATAATTCCTCAAATCTACCAAGGCGGCATACACAATGCCCCAAATCTACCACGGCGGCATACATAATTCCTCAAATCTACCAAGGCGGCATACACAATGCCCCAAATCTACCACGGCGGCATACATAATTCCTCAAATCTACCAAGGCGGCATACACAATGCCCCAAATCTACCACGGCGGCATACATAATTCCTCAAATCTACCAAGGCGGCATACACAATGCCCCAAATCTACCACGGCGGCATACATAATTCCTCAAATCTACCAAGGCGGCATACACAATGCCCCAAATCTACCACGGCGGCATACATAATTCCTCAAATCTACCAAGGCGGCATACACAATGCCCCAAATCTACCACGGCGGCATACATAATTCCTCAAATCTACCAAGGCGGCATACACAATGCCCCAAATCTACCACGGCGGCATACATAATTCCTCAAATCTACCAAGGCGGCATACACAATGCCCCAAATCTACCACGGCGGCATACATAATTCCTCAAATCTACCAAGGCGGCATACACAATGCCCCAAATCTACCACGGCGGCATACATAATTCCTCAAATCTACCAAGGCGGCATACACAATGCCCCAAATCTACCACGGCGGCATACATAATTCCTCAAATCTACCAAGGCGGCATACACAATGCCCCAAATCTACCACGGCGGCATACATAATTCCTCAAATCTACCAAGGCGGCATACACAATGCCCCAAATCTACCACGGCGGCATACATAATTCCTCAAATCTACCAAGGCGGCATACACAATGCCCCAAATCTACCACGGCGGCATACATAATTCCTCAAATCTACCAAGGCGGCATACACAATGCCCCAAATTTATAACGGCAGCATACACAATGCCCCAAATTTATAACGGCAGCATACACAATGCCCCAAATATATAACGGCGGCATACACAATGCGCCAATGCCATAGCACGAGGCTCCGCCATATCACACTACACCACAAATCACTTATTAAATTATTTTAGCTTTTTACAAAATATTATATATTTGCGGCTGTTCAACGACCACCAATTCTGCCAAGCGCATGCTCGTCTTAATACATGGACCAGGTAGACAAAATATATTTTCAAAACAAATGTTGGAAAAGTAAGCATTAAAATTTAAAGTCTCACTTACCTTGCTGATGAAAAGTTCCCCAGTCTTGCAACGTTCAATCAACCAACCAAACAGCCTTCAATGATCTCAATCTATCTGAAATATTAATTAACGATATCAATGATGCTATTCGTGGGTCAAATCTCAATATACTTAACTTTCAGCCTTAGAGCTAAACCTCAACACTTTATGATTTAAACTATGAACGTAAAGGTAAAACCATATCTCAATATCACAATCTAAATAGATACTCTATCTATAATTTATTTTTATGAATAACTCATGACTCATGGGTAGTTATCGACGTTATAGCAAAAACTGATGCCTCTTAGATTTTCTTTTGCATATGTAATTCTTTGTAGCTAAAATTATTTCTTTCCCAAAGATCACTTAGAAGAATGAATGGGTGCAAAAGCCAAATCAATTGGCATCTTAACCTCTACGTGAAGAGTGCCGTCATTGGTTCCCGTTTTTGCAAATCCCTTATTAGGCATAATAGATAAACACTACATGTTGATTTACGCTCTTAGATAACCTGCCTCTTAAATGTATAATATGGGCTTGGCCCGTTAACTAAATAATCAATCTATATCACCTAGTTATGTGTAATATAAAATTCAATCAACTAAACAATTATTATTTTATTAAGAATAATTGTGTGTGTGTATATATATAACCGTTTCGATATGTAACCCGTTAAAATTAATAACTTTAGTTAAAATAAATTACTTATAAGTTCACTCATAAAGTTTTGAATATTACATTCTCCCCCATTTAAACAAACGTCCGTCCTCGAACGAATTAAAAGTGTACATAGCATACCAACAAATAGGGTTACTTGCTCCGCATGTCTGCTTCGGACTCCCATGTAGCTTTCACTTCTACTGTTGGATTGTTGCGCCATAACACTTTCATTTAAGCAACCTTTTTCCCCCTCAATTGTTGAACTTGACTATCAAGAGCCATTGAACCTTAATCATAATTTAAGTTTACATCAAGCTTTATATCCTCAGGCTGAATCTAATGGATATAATACAAACATATCGTCTAAGCATAGGCATATGGAATTGGGTCAACCGAGATAATTCGGATACAAAGTAAGTCTATACGTCACCAACCCAATTCGATCCAAAATTTTATAAAGACCAATATAGCTAGAACTTAGTTTTCTGCCCGAAACTCATGACATATTTCATGCGAAAAACCTTCAAAAGACTTAGTTATATTCATGAGCTCCAAATTACGATCTCATTTATCGGCATATGACTTTTTCCTACTCTATTTCTAAAGTCGTTCTCGCACTCAAGGCCACCTTCTATAAGATTTACTAAACTAAATCTCGACTCAGTAACTGTAACTTACTATGTTAAAGCAACCAAATGAAGCAAGTGTCATGACCCATTTTCCATAACAGGTCATGATGGCGCCTGTCACGACCCAAAATCCACTAAGGGTCGTGGTGGCGCCGGACATCTCTGTCAGGCCAGCCAACTAAATTATCAATTAATTCCTCTTTTAATACTTTTGAAAATATAAGGTTTTTCCTTCCATTTTCATAAATAAAAGTTCACAACTTGAATTCAAATTTAAATAATAACAATTAGTACAAACCCGTTGAAACCCATTCCAGAAACCCAGTGTCACAAGTGCATGAGCAACTATCTATATGGAAAAATGAAAATACATCATATGTCCGAAATACAGTAGACAGGGAATGAATAATAAGAAAGCACTGGAAGGAACTATACTAGCTATGGGTCATCTCGAACAATGCAGCTCACCTAGTCCCCGAGTCATCCATGCTGCCACGCCCAGTAGGCTGCAAGAGGTATACATACCTGTGCAACAAAAATGCACAGAAGTGTAGTATGAGTACGTAATCAACGTGTACTCAGTGAGTATCCTGCCTAATCCCGAAGGGGTAGAGACGAGATGGCCAACTCCGACTCTCACTAGAGGTCAATTAGCAATATTCTGTAAGTGCAAGGATAATCATGGATTTGTATAGAAGTTCGGATTGTGAAGCCAGAAAAATAGGTAAACACCTTCATCGATAAATCAAGGGCTTCTAACGACTATTCTTTATAATCTTATCAGTTTATATCAAGCCACGTAGGGCCAATTCCACATTTACAATTTTTAAATAACAGATAAACATACGCAAATCATGCCGAGGTCGACGGCTCGCTCCAACAGAAATGTAAATTGTGCACTGCCGAGGGTAAAGCGGCACGAACCATAGATGCATCTATTTTCATCGAGGTGTTCGGACCGTTCCATAAATAAACACATATCCTGCACGCAAATCATCCATGCGACGCAGACACACATAAAATACATGCTCACGTAGGAAATCAAGAGCTTATCGGGGATAATCAACCAAATAGACAATTTCTCTTTTTAACATTTTAGGGCGAATTTAATATTAAATATCTTATTAAATTCCTTTACCAATTCAAGGTGATTTAAACAATTCAAATTATCAATGGGTTCACAGTAATCCAAGTATAACATGCTTTTGGGTCCTAATTACCCGGACAATAGCATAATAGTAGCTACGCACGGACTCTCGTCACCTTGTGCGTACGTAGCCCCCACAAATAGGAGCACATAATCAATTACTTCTCCTATGGGGTAAATTCCCCCTCACAAGATTAGAAAGGAGACTCACCTTGCTCCGAGGATCCAAAACCGGCATTCTACATCTTTCGAAGACTCCAATTGATGCACCACGCTCCAAGACTAGCCAATGGTTACGCAAATCCATTAATATATGCTCCAATATTCATTACAAACTAATTTATAGAAATTCCTAACCCCGATTGGAAAGTTGACCAAAATGCCCTCGGGCCCACGTGCCCGGAATCCAAAACTTTTCGAAGATAAAGTTTACTCATAACCTTAGGAACTCGAATATATAATTTTCTCTTAATTCTATACTCGAAATCGTGGCTAAATTCAAAGAATATGATTTTTCTAGGTTTTCCACCAATCTCCCAAATTTTTCCACTAATTTCCATGCCTATATCCATGTATAAACCTTTATTTAACTCAAAGCTAGTAGAAATTACTTACCTCATGCAAGTGACGAAAATGGCATCCCCAAGCTGCTCCCCATCGACTCCAATGGAAGAAAAATGGTGTTGAAATGAGCTCAACCCCGAACTTAAAACATCCTCACTGCCCCAGTCATTTCCGCTTCTGCGGAAATGTTGCCGCTTATGCGGTTCCGCATTTGCGGACAATAGGCCGCTTCTGCGGCTTTCCCCTGGACTAGCCCCTTTTGCTTATGCGATTCTCCTTCCGCAGATGCGGTCCCGCTTCTGCGGAACCTCGACCGCATCTGCGGCCCATGACCCTTCGAACCATTACACTTCTGCCGTACATTTTACCGCTTTTGCGACTCTGCTTTTGCGGATACCTGACCGCATAAGCGGTCCCTGCTCCCCTTCTCTCCCAACTGCTACTGCGGCTTCTTTCACGCTTATGCGGTCCCATCTCCGCAGAAGCGGAAATACCAGCAACTAGCAGCTCAGCTATTTTCAAAAATCCATTTTCGATCCGTTAACTACCCGGAATCCACCCGAGGCCCCCCGGACCCCAACCAATCATACCAACCAGTCCCAAAACACATTACAGACTTACTCGAGGCCTCAAATCATAACAAACAACGCTAAAACCGTGAATTATACCCCGATTCGAGCTTTATGAACTTTGAACTTTCCAACTTTTATTTTCGATATTTAAACCTATCAAATCACGTCCGATTGACTTCAAATTTTGCACACAAGTCACATTTGACATTGCAGATCTACTCCAACTTTCGGAATCGGATTTCGACCCCGATATCAAAAAGTCAACCTCCGGTCAAACTTCTCAAAAACCTCCAAATTCTAACTTTAGCCAAATGGCTTCAAAATGACCAACGGACCTCCGAATTCACTTCCGATCGCGCTCCCAACTCCAGAATCAACATACGGAGCTATTTACAGACTCGGAATCCGAAACGTACATCGATAACACTAAAATGCACTTCAAGCCAAACTTAAAAAATTCCTTCTAAAATGCTAGCTTCCACAATAGGCGCCAAACCGCTCCCAGGTTATCCAAAACCCGAACTGGGCATACGCCCAAGTCCGAAATCATCATACGAACCTGCTGGAACCTTCAGACCCTGATTCCAAGGTCGTTTACTCAAAATTCCGATCCTAGTTCATTTTTTCAATTTTAAGCTTCCAAAATGAGATTTCTCTTCCCAAATCAACTCTGAACTTCCCGAAATCAAATTCCGACAACGCGCACAAGTCATAATACCTGAAATGAAACTGTTCATGGCCTCCGACTGCTGAACGGAGCGCTAGTACTCAAAACAACCGGTCGGGTCGTTACATTCTCTCCCACTTAAACATACGTTCGTCCTTGAACGTGCTAAGAACTGCACTGGAGTAGTCTGAAATCACTGTTTAGCACCCCATGCACCTTCCCGTGCTACCACAACTTAGCTGAGCACATTAGCTCGATAAATTCTGAAGATATTCCCTTTTTATTCGAGCAAATAAGCCTTAGAGCCCAATTCCAACATTCGAAATTCTATACCAGGCCTGTTTCCAACATACGATCACTGTATCAATTGCTATACGCTGTACTCAAACATTACTGCATAACTCTGCTGAATTCACACTTTACATCCCTTTACTCATATGACCACAATAACATTTCTGTTTGAATTAATCGAAATTCCACGAATCCGATGCTCCCATTGCACCTCACGACCTACATAGGTCTTACTCTAACTATTACAATACCGCCACGACTGATGAGATGCCGAAATTCATAACCAACTGTCGAGTCAACCAACCATCGAGTCTATATTTCTGACAAGAAATATTACCACATTCTGAACCAAATAATGATCTTCGCTCCTTAATATACTTCATATAATCAGATTTCACTGATCCTAAATCCCACAATCTCATCTTACTCAGTACGAACTGCTCGGCAATAAGCCACTCTGAATGCTATCACAAGTCTCATATGACGCCACAATGTGCCAATAGGCCACCAATCCGAACACAACACAAACAGGAAATCGAACTCTAGAAGGAATTACCTAACTCCCGCACTACTACGGACTTTCCTTAGAAAAAAGGAAGCAGGACATACAAAATTAGCATATAGAAAACTACACTCATCATCACACTGTTGTGGCGTGCAACCCAATCCACACAGCATAACCATGGCGGAGTGCCATCCGATCCTCACAATATAACCATGGCGGCGTGCCACATGATCCTCACAATATAACTATGGCGGCGTGCCACCCGATCCACACGTAGAACTCACATAAGGAGATACACACATCGAGCTAATTTGCTCATTACGATAAAATACCAAATTTAGGTCACAAGCACGCTAAGTGCATAATGCCATCCTTAAGGGGACATATAGCGCGATAAGCTACAAAACTCGAGCACAACTGAGGTGCGATATACAATCTGAATCTCAAGAGCCATCTTGCTCATAATGCGTCATTGCCACGCGGAACCTCAACACATAAAATTTACCAAGCCGTCTCACAACTCATACGGCGCATTACATCATTACCTTGAATAGCTGATGACAACATAACACCCCGACTGTTCCTCCGTAAGGAACGCCCGCTGAACGAACACAACTGGCCTGATATAAAGCCCAAATTCACATTTAAATCCATCCACCGACCTCAAGTCAATCTTGATCATATCAAATTACGCCAATGACCTTTCAAAGGTCCATACTAATTCTCCACCTCTCGTAACACACAAGGACAACCATCATAACCGGAG
Source organism: Nicotiana glauca (assembly GCA_026770625.1). NCBI lineage: Eukaryota > Viridiplantae > Streptophyta > Magnoliopsida > Solanales > Solanaceae > Nicotiana > Nicotiana glauca. The sequence goes on from MU787384.1 coordinate 54,030, forward strand.
TACAATCCACAACTCAGAATCCGAGTGCCCTCCAGGCATCCATTCTCAATTTAACGATATCATCACAATTCTTCATACTTGGTTTATATCTTTAATCAATCAAGTGGCGTCGTGCCACATTTATGCAATCTTCCTGTGGAACAAGTTCCCACAATCTTCTGAAATAAATAACGAGTCCGCACATCTAAACCATCGGACGCACTAACACTGAAAAGCAATCCAGAATCCTTAACCAGGATGCAAAACCTCTTCCTTAACACATCAATGTCAGGTGACGCTGAGGACAATTCTAATTTACTCTAATCATTCAACCCTTTCCTTTCTCATCCGAGCCCGTGACATCCTAGTCAACACTGAACTTTAACCTTGATCCTCATTTTGTATTCCCATGCTACTCACTGCATCCAATGTGCCAACATACGATAGAACACGATTTTTCATCATAACTCCGAAATCATTAATATTTTAACACTTCAGCATATACGAACTTTCCACTTAACTCACTTCAGGAGAATCATAGCAATACACAGGTAATTTCCCATAACCGTAGAATATACAAATCTGCAAGTAGTGGTCCAAGCCACCATAGCCCTTCCTGAATCCGCTTCTTCATAACAAGACACAACAGAAGAATGCCCCTGATAAATCATCAATCACGGCGGCCGACAGGCCTCACACATACCCTCACAATTCCTACATGTAACTTGATCTCGCGGACCGAACTGATCACTGGCCCCAATATGCCAATTCAACTATGGCTAGTCAATTTACCTTCTTCCAATTCCTCCTTGCTTGCCTTAAAAATAAGACTAACTCCATTCAACACATAACATACTCCATCTACACTCACCCCGAGTGTCCTTGAATCACGAGACCAGGGTGTCTCAAATCCCACGAACTATTTCATATCTTTCAGATGCTACACCACAAGTCAAAATTTCATACGACATTCAGGGCACCTTCTCATAAGCTGCTACAAAGCTTGATTCTTAGTTGTACTTATAGACTCAAAATCATCGGGCACCACACTTTAACTTCTGAATTCACTGGGACCATTATTTAGAGCCACCCGCTCTGACTTGGTCCTGAACATAACTCACTCCATAGATCTTATAGCACACGAATACTCTCTCGGCGAGGCACCTGACGAAAATCACTTTCTCTGAAACTTGTATCCATACAAGGCATAAATCCTAAACCTTTTTCCAAGTCCGGACATGAGCCAATAAGGCCAACCATCGCATGCCTCCAACAATTCA